>JBAIZZ010000281.1:0-97210 GCA_037355905.1 Heliconius aoede
AAAAAAACAGCGTCAGTTATTCGACGCGCGCCTCTGCGATAGTTGAGACACGCGCGAGCGGAATTAAATCACAGATGATCATTTCCATATTCATCACTCGCTGTTCAGTCGAGTCAGTTAAGACCCTTCTGATGGCAACGAATCTTCAAAATGAAAAATTATTCATGTACTCAAATATAACTGGACCAAAGCGTGATTCAGAGTACATGTAGCGCCATCTAGTTTGGAAACTGGAATTAATGATAATAGAGTGATGACTATATTTGTAGAAGAAGACTTGTAGAGATGTGTAATGACGCTGTGACATATTTACGTTTATTTTGATATCTTATATATTTATTTATACTAAATATGCTTATTTGGAGGTTACAAAAATATTAATATTACCCATGAAGGAGAGGAAAGATCTATCTTCTTTATTCAGCTTTACGCTGTATCCCGCACACAGCATGGTAGGCACAGGGAAACTAATATTAAGAAACTCCGTTCCTCATATACCGCCGATTTTTGAAGGAAATGCGTATTGAGTGGCGGAACTCAACGCCATCTGCGTGTGAGTTTATTATGAAATTTAAGTCAGATCTATAAAAGATTTATAGATTAAATCTATAATGTTTATTAAATGAAAACATATACTTAATACTGATCGCACGCAGCTATTTCAAGGTTTCGGAGTACAGTAGATTGCTCGCTAGATTCCTGCAGGCGTCACTGATATAATCAGCATCATTCATATAAAATGACAGTAAATGTGACAAAAACAAATGGAAACTATATTCAACACATTTAATATGAGAAAATATATGAGTATATGAATATAAATTACTTGAATTCCGTTAGCATCAACCAGTAACGGTCTTAGACAAATATTCTTCCATAATGTCAATAACTCATTCAGATTTTTTCCATTTATAAAATGGAATAGTGTAAAATATTTTTTCTATTAGACATTAAGAATTAGCAGAAAATAACGTTAGAATTTTCTCAAAAACAAAAACTATAAATTAAGTAACTTCGTAAACATTTTCAAATCCTTCCGAATTACTTATTATTAGATCAGTTTCATAGAAAAATACAGATGCAGACAATATTTCTTATAACAAAAATAAATAAGGAGAAAGCTAAAAACAATAAATAAATCTCTGACCGGATATATATTTGATTGAATTCCGTTCCATAAGGCTTTCTATATGGTCCACGCTCGAGACAAAATTTTATTTATTATGAGACTTCCACGAGCAGATGAACTAGACAGTAAATTAGAACGTAATGTATAGAATAAGTAGACATATTTGAAGTAATATTTTAAACTTACCAAATGGATGAATTAGAGTCCAGTTGTCAGTGACTCAGGGGCACAATCGTGCGAATAAAAACGCGACAGGTTGTGGGTTCTATTCTCACTCGAGGAAGTAAAGTATTTTATATTTTCATTCCCTCCCTCGCCACTCAACGCACAATGCATCGAATTCGGGCGGACAGTAGAGGACATTGTGAATACATTAAAAAATGTTCTTACTCTGCCAAAATTGAGCCCGAACCCTACATTGAGTTCATAGAATGTTTACATGCCATTCTTCTACTCTAGATCTTGGATAAGTTAAAAATATAGTGGCTTTATTAAGTTTCATGAATGCTTGAAGCTAGTAGTGGCGCAGGAGCACAAGCGTGCGCAAACACTGTAAACACGACAGGTTGTGACTTGAAATGAAATATTTAACACAAGGTAACTAGGAACTAAAGAGCGGCGTTAAGTTCCGCAACTCCACAGACAATGCCAACTGAATTTGTTGCGTTTACCGTCGCGTGAATGTGCCCTTGAGCCACAACAGCCTCAAGTATAATATATATTTATGGTACATATATAGGGCTACGACAGCATTCTTGGTAAAAGTATATTATAAACATATTGTATAGGAACTTTTTCATATTAACTATAAAATACAAAAAAAATATATATTTTTTCCAAGAGTATCATATAATAACTCTTTTAATATGAAATGTAATGAAAGAAATTTATTATGTCACAGCTGAATGGTTTTCTATACAAATCGTTCATAATAAAAATATAGTCGAGTTTATTAATACCTATCTTATCTATACATAATATATAATACAATTATAACTGATCTCTGTCTGTACATAAAAAAATATCTGACTACATATTTTATTTATGTAGTAGTAGTAGAATCCAAAGCAATGAATATAATTTTTTTTTTGTTTATTTGTATGTGTTTATTTGTCCTCGTTAATCTCAGAAACGGCATAAACTATGTTTTCACTATGTATTTTCACAATATTCCTTTCATATTTAGTGTTTGTTGTATTTGAATCAGTTCAGAAATATATTAAAAAAAGTTAAAAATCAGCCTGATGCTGTATCCCGAATATAGCTGAGTAGGCAGCTTAGGGAACTTAGGGTTAAAACCCTCCGTTACCCACTTTCCGCCGAAATTTTTGAGGTATTGCGTATTGAATGGCAGAACTCAAAGCCATGCATTGATGCTGAGCGAGGAAATGAAAATATTAAATATTTCATTTTCATTCTCCAGTGGGAATCAAACCCATAACGTCTTTACAGCTGCACGCCTGTACACCTGCGCCACGATAGCCTGAATCAGCGGCTTCCTAATAGTTAAAAGCTATCGCATAAAATGCAGCAAATATACACTGTATACGCCATTTGAATCATTTAGCATTTTAATTATGTAATAATAAAATGTCATTATCTGATTTAAAAAAAGACTAATAAAAATCTTAATACCCATATTACATAATCCATTACGTAAACAAAACATAGAAGAACTAAAGATACACTTTGTAATTCTTCAATGTATTACTGAAAAAAAAATACACGCTTTTAGAAATTTTATACAACAGCTGTAGTGGGAGTGAGTACAGGAAGTCAACGCAAATTGGTGTGGATAACCGGAAATAGCGCGACGTAAGCTTTGTTCTGTAGGCCAGTGTGCTTTTAATTATATTTCCTGCACTTTACCGAATAGGAGACAGTCTTTATCATAAGATATTAAACGAAAAGAACTGTTGGGCGATAGTTATGGGTTTGATTTTATCGTTACCGTTGCCACGTTACGGCAAGACATACCGCAGTGTTGAGCTCCGCCAATTATAATATATCAAATTCGGATGAAAAGTTGAGAACCGATGCGGGATAAAGCATAAAATGTATGTAAGTAAAATATATTCCACACGGAATACAAGTTACGAACTGTTAACCTTAACATGGTGTGAAAATTTTATGTTTATGTTTTTTTTCTGCTTCACTCGGGATACATCCCACGTACAGCAGGCTAGGCATAAATAAACTAGACCTTAGATATCCTATTCCTCACTTTCAGCTGAATTCTTCAGGAATTGCGTGTGAAGAGGTGGAATTTCACACCACGCTCTGCTTCGTTACCAGAACGATGTAAATAAAAACGTTAAATATTGCATTTAACCGAATGGTAATCGAATCCACAACCGTGGCTTTTACCCCTACGCCACGATAGCTTACATTATAAAGACAAGCATTCGAATAATCATTAAGCTATTTATATATGGATACTGGTACATAAATAATGTAAACACGTTGCTCTATAATATTCTTGTTTTACACAATCATGCATAACTTGGAAGGAAAGTTATTTAGTAAGTGCATATTTATAAATAAATTTAAATGTTAATTACAAAAATATATGATCATTTATTTATAAATATGCACTTACTAACACTATATATATATATATATATATATATGTACAGCGTCATAAGACTCGATTGTATATGTACGCGACGGTCGTGAACACGTGCCACTGCGTCACGAGGACCTTTATGTTCTTCGATCTGATTAAAACAAATTAGCGAATGATTTTCGCCAATACCTTTCAAATGGACGTATTAGGTAGATTGTTCTGCCCAACTTATAAAAGGCATGATTTTAAAAAGAAAAATTGTTTTAATTTTTTTTTTCAACAGTAATAGTTAAACTATTAACGCGTATGGCAAAAGCTTAATCTTTTCCGTAACGACATGCTATTAGTGCGGCTTGAATACATTCAGGAATTTCACCTATTTACTTCTACACTAAGTAAATATAGAAATATATTTTTATCAGGAAATCATCTGAGTTTATGATTTGAATTTCAACACGATACCTCCAAGCGTTCCTGAGATAAGCATCTTCACAGACACACAGACAGACAGACGAGTTCCTTTACTCTTTACAAACTACGGAACCCTAAAAATATTTTAAAAATCGTTCTACAATCTAAACATAAACCTAGTAAAAAGAAAGCGGTTAAAAAAAGAAAATAAAAGTGCTTAAAAACAACGGTAGATGACAAATTATACCATTTAAATAAATGTTTGATAAGTTTTTGCTTATAAATATTTATTGTATATTATTATAATACGTTAATAACAATAGAATATATGAAAACATTTTTTAATATAATTAACAGGATACTTTTTGTGAAATGAAAATTGGGAAAATTCCTTCCATTGATGATGTGCTTATGGGCTATAAAAGCCTTTAAAATCCCGTAATCTGTAAATTCCTTAAATTCCATATCTAGATATATATATATATATATGGAAAAAATTAACAAATACTGCAAAAAAAATTCTTAATAGAATTTGAATTCTTCGCATCTAGTTTCGCAAGATAGGCAAACTTTATCAACGCTATATGGACCATCTGGAAATAAACACGATTACTCTTATTTAAAATGTTGTGTATTTTTTTATCCCGCATATAATACGTTAAGCATATGCAAACAGACATAAAAGTTGTCAAATCTATATAGATCGTATTCGGGTACGGCGAAATTGACCGAATTTTTGCGTGAATTTGTAGATAGATAGATTTCGCAGCATTCACTAACATAATTAACTGCCGGTAGGTACTCATACCAAATATGAAGCATATTACTTTTTATTTTGAATTAAATAATTGAATTGATTTGATCTCGTATCATATAACGACAAGCTAAATTAATTAGTCAAAAAATGTTAAACATGTAAAAATAAAAAATATAATTAATGAAGTATGTCATCACCTATTTGAAACCACTGAGTAGGTGATATTCCTGAGTCAATTCGAGCTGCCGTTATAGCGTGTCGTAACGCAAAAGATACCGCTATGCCCATACACGTCGCTGGTTCACCTGTCACTGTAAAGAAAAAAAAACTAAGCTTGGTTTTTCTGTGTCGCACAGAAAAGTTGCTTTATTTTGTTTAGCATCTACTGCCCATTTTAGAAACATCGCATGTTAACCAGCGATAACGAAGTCATACCTTGCTTAACGAGATCGAAATGGATGAAAATATTCAATACAAATATTTCTACCGAATAACATGAGCATTACGCAAATAATCGAGTTGCGTAGCAACCTATAAGTCAACAATATTTGATCTAAGTTTAAGTGTACAAATGAGAAAAAAAGATCAACTATAAATCACATACCTTTGGCTCCAAATATAACTTTATCACTATAAGAGCCTTTTCTGAAGTACACCCTGAAGTCCTGTGGAATGTCACGAGCTTGTGGTACCCAATACTCCCAGGTGCGGTTGGTAAGAAGTTCCCCAGTAGTTGGTGCATATACTAGTCGTTCTGACGTCCAATAACCTACACCCATTATAAATGCGCCTTCTACCTAGGAGAGTAAACGGCACATGACATGGCAACGAATAGAGAAAGAGAGAATTGAATTTTTATTATTTCAATTTCACATTATAAAGATAATTTTGGGTGGCGTATTAACGCCAAGTTATTCTATGATGAAGGGAAATTAAAGATCGTCTTGAAATATCATTCAAGATTCATCAATATGATCATCATCACATTTTTGTAATATAAAAAATCACACCTACGCTTCAATGGCGTACAAAACTAATGCTTTAAATCTTACCTGGCCAACATCAATGCTTGGGCTAACGCTTTGTCCGGCATCTTCGATCAAATCAACTCTTATAATTTCTGACTCTCCTGTTAAAACATCAATCTCCACTTCTGCGAGCGTCACACCGAAAACGTTAAATATCTGATCATCAACTGTATTTAAGAAACCGTGCACTTGTAAATCGATCTCCAAATAAAACGCTCGATTAATCAACTCTTCCCACGTTGGATTAACTAGTCCAAATCTTGCAGGTTCTAAACGAAGCAATAGCTCTTCACAACACTTGCGGACGCCATTTGTTATATTTTGACTAGTTACACTTCCTACAGTTGTAAAATTATTAGGCGCCAAAAAGGTGTTAAGTGTTACTACTTGAATTTTATCTATAGGTATACCTAATAAATAGGCACATACTTGTATAGCTTTTGTGTTAATTCCTTGGCCTATTTCAACACCACCGTGGCTAATTGACACAGAACCATCGTTGCTATAAACTGATAGGTTTACATAATTATATTGATAACGCATCGGTCTCCATCGTAAGAAAGAAAATCTTAAGCCACGCTTCTTCCATCGGTTTTCGAAATTAAATTGTTCAACTTTAGCTTTGCGATCTTCATATTCCGATTTCATTTTAAGCGTGTCCAGCATGTCGAGAATATCCTGATATCTTTCTATGTCCAAATTTGCCAATCGTACAATTAGTGGATCCACATTTACTTCGTAAGCTATTCTCTCTATCATCATTTCCGCCATTGAGATATGCTCTAATGTTCCTTAAAGTTAAAATAAATATATATAAGTCATATAAAGTTTATTAATCACTTAATGAACACAAAAAATTGTAAGTTTTAGATTTTTGAATAAGTCAAAGAGTCAGATTTATAATTTAATCATACCAGGAGATCGACACCAACTATTTGATGGAGTGTCCGTAACAGCGTTATACGCTTTGTGATACCACGTATCATTTCTATACACATTAGAATAGGCATCCAGACCTAATCCAATTAACGGCTCATTAACAACATAGCCATTGTCACTATAAAAATCTTGGTTTAAATATTGAACAATTCCTTCTTTGTTTACTCCAATCTGTGATAAAAAATAATAATAATATAAACGAATTTTCCATCCATATCATACTTATAATAACAATTAAAGATTAAAAACCCAAAATGTTTAAAGATTTCTATAAAAACAAAATCAAACCCAAAAACGATATCTACCCAAATATTAAGACAAAAGATTTGCATGTATATTTGTAATGAATAAATTTAAAAAAACTACTAAATCGAATGTTAATAAAAAATATAAAAAAATAGATATGAATCGAAAAATATTTAATAATGAAAAAACGTACATATTTATAGACAAAAATAAATAACAAAATTTGCCATAAGAAAATAAAAAAATCTTACCATTTATAAAATACTTTTACTCTACATTTATTTGAACATACTATACAAATATCTAAATGCGATGCCGGAGCAGGCTGCTAATATAAAGATTATATGTAATTCCTTCAATTTACCTCAAAATTAGTAGAACAGGGTAGTCTTTTGCCAACAGCTCTCATTACACTTGTGAGTGGCAGTATGAAGCGACAGGGTCTATTTAATTTATATGATACTAATCCAGAGGCCACGGCTATCTGAGATGACCGTGATACCTTGAGACCATAAGCACCACCCAAACGACGCACAGAAACTTCAATTCTGCAAACCATTATTATCTTCTGAATATTTTTTAAGATAAGGCAATAAATAAGTTTTATTTCTTAATTTAAAAATATTGAATGTTAGCAAGTCAGTTAGCAGTTCATGATTTGTTCAAAAATTTTACCTGTTTTGGTCCAGGTTCAAGACTTTCGATAAGGACATTTGTATTGAATTAGTATATTGTGTAGTTGCGTATACTTCCATCCCTTCTTCGGTGGGAACAGCTACAGCAGCTATGTTTTCCATACAAAAGTGATATTGCGCGTATATTGTATTTTCACCTTTTATTACTTTGTCAATATCAGTGCCCATTCTTGTAGGTGCAAATGCTCTAAACAAGGTTGTCTTACTGGGATCATATTTTGCAATTTTAATATCAATCACAGGTAGTTTTACATTAGTGTACGTGACCTTAACTAAGCTCGTCGCAAATTGTGCTTTATCATAAGAATGAGCAACAATTATACCTAACGGTTGATTATAAAATTTAACTTCTCCATTGCAAAGTAGCTCCTCGTTGGTGGGGAATAGATTAAAAGCACTGGTGGATCCTACTGTAAAACTGTTCAATCCTGGAATATCAGCGGATGAATAAAACGCTATGACACCGTGTTCTTCCTGCAAATTATTGAAATGAATGAATGAAAATATTCTTCCTGCAAAGTATTGAATTGAATCTATAATTGATAAGATTTATGAGTAAAGTATAAAAAAATTGCATTTACCAACGCCTTGCTAGGATCTATGCTTTCAATTGTACCAAGAGGAACTGTTGTGAGAACAAATGCGGCGAATACTTCATGAGGGAGCGAGGGCAAGTCATCAGTGTATTTTGATTCACCTGCACACTGGATCTACAAAGAAACAAATAAAGAAATCTACTGTAAAACTGTTTTTTTATTATAACTTTATTAAATTTGTCACTTACCAAGCCATCGACTTTAGGTATTGGTTGATTTAAAGGCCAAATGGAAGGGTCAGTAGTGAATACTTGGATCCCATCCGAAAGTGGCCGTGCCTCATGTAACTTTACTGGACCGGAACGATAATGGGGGTGTAATTTTCCCGCTGGACATAAAGTAATTAAGCCCTACAACATATTAAGTAATAGGAAAGTATATTTTGCCAAAGTGTATCTTATCTTAGCCCTAAAGTAATCAAAAAACTCAAAAATAAAATAACCTTATAAAACAAGTTCAGAGTCAATTGCCGTCTATACTGCACAGGATACTCCGGTAACTTCTCAACAACTACCGCTTCTTCATTTAGAACTCTCAAAGCGCCTTGCAAAGTTTCATTGTCGAATAAAGTCTTCCCTATTAAATATTGTTCTGTTTTGAAAGCTCTGTTGAATATTGCCGAGAGACCACCGTATACTATTCTGCAATTTAGAACTGTATTGCTGTCGTCTAATTTGTAATTAAAACCGGCATGGACTATTGCGTGTGCGTTTTGCGATCGAGGAGTGATCTGAAAGAACAAAAAGAACTAAGAATTAATGTAACAGTAAATCTAGTATGAAAGAATTAGATTTCTTAGTAATTTGATAAAAAACTGTGTAATAGGGTAAAAAAAGGTTTTTTCTATAAGCTGATGATATACTTAATTGTGTGTGTACATTTTTATGTTAGTACTTACATAATATGTATGTATTAAAGTATATATTATGGACATTAAAATATAAATCACAAATCTTATATAATCTAACAAACCTACCTTAAAAGTGACTACTTTATGGTCCATACTCAAAGGTGGCAAAATGACACTAAATATAATCTTTCCTGTCATGTCCTCTATGAGAAAATCATGCATCGACACTATTTTACTTGAATTATAAGAATACACTATAAAAAATGATAATTATAAAATTGATGTTAACATTCTATTAAAATATTTGAAAAAATCTTTTGTACCTTTTCAGCAATGTAATTATTTTTATTCTTTTTTACATAAAATTTTTCTATATAAAATCTCTTCATCTTTTTTACATAAAATAATTCTAATAGCATTGTATGTTCTATTACTCAGGTGGATATTATCGCCATGTTTTGCTTTGTTACGAAAGATTTTAATTTTTTTTTTAATTTCGGCAAATATTTTAAAACAGTAATTGTGGTGGGTTATGTATTATTATTCCTTATTACTCTGACATATTCTTCAAATATTGTAACTTAACCTAACTTAGCTTCACGCTGTATCCCTAGCCCCCGCTAGCCAGAGAGAACGGAGGAAACACCAAACGCTACGGTCCCTACATAGCTCTTTCACCTCGTCCACTGTCATCAATCTCTTTATGCATGCCCTCCGGGGGGTCCTCATGCTTTTTACGTGACCTTCCTCCATTATATTAGATACTGTGTTTTCAGAGTTCAACCGAAGTCCCCCCTTGCCTCTCTTACCACTCTTTTGTCCATCATAAATCTTTTTTACCATTCTACAATCACTCATTCGTTCGACGTGCCTAAACCAGCCGAGCATGTTCTTCTTCATTCTCACCTTGATGTCCTCGCTAGTACCTGCCATTCTGTGTATCTCTTCATTGCGGATTCGGTCAGCTAAGTTGACTCCGCTACGATATCCTACGAAGAGATCGCATCTCCACAGCATTCATCTTACTTTCATTTTTCTTCTGTAATACCCACGTTTTGCTACCCACGGTACCAAAACTGCATTGTTTACAGCCAAACGCGCAGCTGTGCTGACGTTTCGCCGTCTCATCAATGCAGCTAAGGCGCCGTTAACCCTGTTACCAGCAGCAACACGCTTATCCATTTCGTATCTTTCGTCTCTGGTGCATATTTAATATTTTCTATGTAACTTACATATAACTAACTGAGCTCCAGCAGTTTCCAACAGAAGGAATATATCGGACTGAAAATCTGGATTTTGATGTCTTAACATCAAGTTGCCCGCTAAAGATGCTATCTGAAAATATATATAACTTTTTTAACTATAATATTAGATAATGAATTAGATAATCAATACGGGGGAAACATTGAAAAATATTTTTACTGTTTTATGCTGTATCACGCCAATCGTAGCAGACAGAGAAAACCTAATGTCAAAACAATTCGTTCTCCAGTCTCACTCAAAACTCAAAAATACAATTTGCATATTACGGACGGTAATTTATTTCTTCGTGTGGATCAAACCAACCATTATAATGTCCACAGCAAAACGCTGACCCGCCACTCACAAAAAAGCGTGATTTAGAAAAACCACTAGTGTGCAGTGTATAGTTTATAGATTTATCATTGAGACTGTCGACGTGCAGCCGCACGCTGCATTGTAATTACGACGTTTTTGGGTTCTATGTCCACTATGAGAATTAAAATAATTTCATTTTCTCTCTGGTAAAAAAAAACCAGATACGTCACTTGATAATAATTTGCTGGAAAATTAGAAACGGAGAGCCTTAGTATTAGGTTTCGTCTACATATCCTGCTATACACAGGAGACAAGTAATATATATAAATATACTTACATTTCTGACAGGAATATGCGCTACCAAGTTTAAATGTTCAGCGAAAACGTTTAGATAGTTAAAGTAATCAAGATTTGCGAGCATTGAAAATGTATTTATAGTGTCCGTGAGTGTCGTTCCGGCACCAATAACTAAATTTTGATCAACATAGTGACCTCTTAGTTCTGTTAGCCCTGAAATATCTATTAAAGTTTTCGGATATTCTAATATTGGGATAACACCTGAAATATATTATAATTATCTTAGAAATTATTATTTAGGTGACAGAAGAAATAGTTGTTTATGATAATTTAAAAAATGTCAAAAGTGATGAGTGAAATATAAAAGTGACAACTGTTGTTCAAAAACGAGACGTATATCACATTTATATCGAGGCCGTCGTGGCGAAGTAAATGCAATGGTTGTAGCTTAGATTCCCACTCAAGTGTACGAAAAATTTGATATATTCGTTTACATTGCTCTGGTTACCATGAAAAAGTGGAGATCAGATGTATCTGCATGAAGAATGGATTGTCTCAACATTAGGGGTTCCTCGTGCAGGATACAGCGTGAAGTAATAAAAATATTTTCATTCTCCCCTAATCTGACAAATCACGGCATTGACATCCTCCACTTGGTTCTGTAATTGGGTCGAGTTTTTTGCAATTTTTCGGAAACTTATTATTTTCATTTTAACAAGATGATTTTTCAAATGAATGAACATTTGAACAATATTACCTTTGCCTGTATTTCCATTAATCAGCCTGTAAGACTCTGTGCCCACTTCTTGCCAAATATCAAATATATCAGATATCGTGTCTACTCTGTACCAAGTTCTGTGGTCCTTTAGAAGTATGCATTTAATTTTACTATGTACTTCGGTTTTGTTTACAACACACCAATCAGATTCGTCACATTTTTCCTTCAAACATGTTTTCCCAGCGTTGTCGCATAACTTTAAATCTTCTATATCTGAAATCTCCAAAGAAATTGGAGCATCAGAAGCAAACTTTTTAAATGCTTGCAAAATTGGTCGGTATCCGGTACATCGACATACATTACTCCCAAATGACTGTTCTATTTCCAGCATTGTCAATTTCTTTGTTTTTAGTAAACTGAAACACAATTAATTACTTACTAACTTAAATTTAATTTATCTGTATATTCAATGTACTTTTATTAGAGTAAATGCCACTTTATAATAATTATTAGATTTATTTCTTTTAAATTAAGAACTTGCCTTACTTTTAAATTAAGGAATTAAGAACTTACATATTAAGAGTTACAAACTACATGTTTCCTTGAATTCAGTTGATTTTTATGTTATATATTATTTTATTTTTAAGTCTGAATAAAACTAGATACATAAAAATTAAAAAAAATTGAAAATAATGAGAAAATTACCTGTACATAGCCATGACCCATCCCGGAGTACAATATCCGCATTGAGAGCCATTGTTCGCAGCAAGAGTGGTCTGTATGGGATGGTAGCCAATCAACCGGTTGCCGATCTTTTCTATTGTCGTTATATCCCAATCTTGACATGATGTGATGGGGATCATACACTGTGGTAACGATTTATTATTTTAGGTAATATATGTCGGAGCGCGATATACGTATAGGCCAGCCAAGTGGTTTAGACGTCTCGTAGTCTTGTTCCTCCATTGCCGAGATAACACAATTTCACACTAACGGTATGATTCAGGCGTGATCAGTCATAGCCGACGGCCGACCAAGCCAAAAAGTGCCTCTACTGGCGACGCACCTTCATATCTCGCCTGATTCGCTGAGTGGCGCGATTACGTTACATCCGGCAGAACAACTCAAATAAAATTATTATTTTTAATTAAATTCACTTTAAATGTTATTTTTAATTTTATTCGTTAAAATATCTTAATTAATTAATTTTGAACTTACTCTCAGTATTTCTAAATTAATTATTATCAACGCCGATAGGCACGATGACGTCACATCCGATATAAAAACCATATTCAAATATGGAACTTCTATTTCAAATTAAATTTACATTAAAAGTTACCTCCAATTCCAGTCGTTAAAAAATCGGAATTAATTAATCAAGAATTTATCCTCAATATTTCTTAACCAATTATCATCGACGCCGACATATATAACAATTATTTTAGCCTACGCCCCTTAGATATCACTCTAGCACGTTTCACGCAATAACTATACTTTTTTATATATTACATTTATATTTTTATGTTACTTTTTCTTTAGCTTTACATTTTATATATCATAGCAGTGTAAACAGAAAGAAATGACTTTGTAACAAAGAGTTCATAATAAGGTTCAGTTCCTATAAGGTTAAAATTAAAACTAATATGACATTAGTATAGGAACCTATTTATTAAAATATATACTTGTGTATAACACATGTTAGGCAAAAACTTGAAAACTATTGTTCAATATAAAACTTGTAAAAATTGCAATTAATATTAAATAAGTATAATAGGTATTCGATTTGTTACTACAAATGTATAAATGTATAAATATGTATTTTTTCGGTCTTTTTTTACATTAAAGTCATGTAAATACTTTCTTCAAATAATTTTAATCAGATCTAAAAGACACTGGGTTTTCAAACTATTAGTGTTTTTTTATGTATTACATAAAACTGATACACTGATAGTTTGAGAGCCATTACTGCCATACACTTTATATTGGACTACCGCATTATATTGTTATCTTTTAAATACACGTTACCTTTTATAAAATTCTCACATTAGCTACTCGATCTCTAATATCTTGTCTCAATTTATGACCATTATATTATGTTGAATAAAATAACTCAACGCCGCACTTTGTCTTACGAGCACTGGGACACGAGTATAATTTTGGTACAATTGTTCCACTGAGTGAGGTTTAACTTCTCAAACTTTGCGCATCGGAATAATTTATTTAAAATATTGAATTGATTCGATTATTTCAAAATGACCGATTCATAATATGTGTAAAGTATAATGTTATAAAAACCGGTTAAGTGCGAGTCGAACTTGCGCTCCAAGGTGTCAGTATCAAGATTATATATCAAGAAGTAGAATTTATTGAGTCGTGGCGTCGTCGTGGCGCAGTGGCACAAGGATACAGCCCGTAAACGCGACGGGTTGAGTTCTGTCACTCAACAAGCAATGCCTCTAGAATTCGGCATAATGTGGGGAACGGAGTGTCTTAACACTGAGGTTCCCTCTGCTGTGTGCGGGATAAAGCGTAAAGCTAAAAAAAGTACAATTTATATAACTTTGTAATAATTTTCTCCTATAAAACATCGCAAAAAATCACCTTTTGGATTTTTTCTTTATTTAAATTTTAAATTCACGTTTTGTGTCAAATTTCATGATTGTAGGTCGACAACGAAGCACCTATAGGCTTATAATACGCGGCGAATTTTATTCAAAATGCAGTAAAATCGTAAAAGCTCATATCTCAATATCTTTGTATTGTGGGCTTGTGAAGCCCGAGTTTTCTGTGCTCCAATGAATCATAGACTCAAATAGAATACAACATTACAAATAAATATAAATTTTATTTAATACACTTCCCAGAACCGTGACTGGAAAACAATTAAATTTAAATTCAACCTACCGCATTCACGCCTATTGGATTATCCTGGGCATTCCTCTTGACTGTGACAATGCAAGCACCACAACCAGCCTCCAAACACATAAACTTGGTGCCACTAAACTGGAGCTCACTTCGTATAAACTCCAATAAAGTAGTTGTGGAAGCTACATCATTGCCAACTGTCAAAAATACATTTTAATTTACCTTTCTAAGCTAGCTAGAGCCCTATTCAAAAATACCACGTATATTTTGTGATAGGAATTCTAATAATATATTTTTCGTTTCATGTGCACATGTGCTTAAAAACATTCTTTTGTCTTATTTAGCGTGAGGTAGCTGAAAGTATGCAATTTTCGGATTGACGGATGTTGATATAGTCAGGACTATCAATTATCTTTGTAGTTCTGGTATGTTTTTTATTACTATTGTAATAAAACACCACACAAGGATTACAAAAGCTTTTAATATAAGCTTTAAAATTTAATAAATTTTGTTATGTTACATTTCGTCAATACAATATATATACACACACATATATATATATATATATATATATTTCGTATTATATATACTGAATTGCATAAATGTGTAAATATAATTTTAGAATAATAATAAAGTTGAAATAATTTCAAAATGTCTACTCACCTGAATATTCAATGTTGTTTATTTTAAAATTAATTATATCCATATTGTTAAGGGAGTTAACCAAAAACTAAACCGAAGTGAAAGAAGCACATCGACAATATACGGTATAACGTAGCAAGTGATTTGTTCCAGATTCCTTTAACCGATTTGTTCAACTATAAAGTAGCATAAGACGAAAAATTATAACTTTATGACTTGTCAGTACTAAACTTTAAATTTTATTTAATAATATTTTGCATGTGCCAATGTGCAGGTATATCATGCAAAGGATGACATCACTCGAACATAATTTAAGTTTGTAGCAATCATCACTTTTACAAATATACAGTGAAATCGTACCGGCACGACAACATAATCATCATCATCATCTATATATCTATTTTATTCTAAAATATAAGTCTTCTGTTTTCACGAAAAATTGATTGTTTAATTTTTTTTTTCTCAGCTACACGCTGTATCCCGCAAACAGCAGTGTAGGCAGAGAGAACCTAGTGTTAAGACACTCCGCTCCCCACTTTCTGCCGAATTCTAGAGGCATTGCGTGTTGAGTCTCAGAACTCAAGAACTCAACGCCACGCTTTGCCTCAACACCAGAGCGAAGAAAATGAAAATATAAACGTAAATAAATATTTCACTACTTCGATTGGGAATCGAACCCACAATCGTTACGTTAAAGTCCCACCCTAGTGCCACTGCGCCACAATATTTGATTATAAAATTATTTTTTCTACCGTAAAACACAGCATGAAAATACAGAAAAACATGTTAGGTACATGAATATTTAAACTCATTAATATTTATTCTCCAATATCAATATGTGATATATACTTTTGTTATGATTATTCAATTTTTTTATCATTCACGGCTGAGTTATCACTAAACGTATGTAAGCGTGTATCATTTACTTATATATTATAATAATTTAGGCCGTCTGCCGGCAAAGAGTCCATTCTTACAAAATTACTTTACTTTATCTTAAGTAACATTATAACATTTTTGGGGCAGACTCGACCGGATTCATACCACCCCCGGCATTTAAAACCAGCGTGAAGTAGTGGCTCTTACCACTGCCAACATCCTCCACCTTAAAGGCCGGCAACGCACCTGTAGCTCCTCTGGTGTTGCATGGGGTCGTGGGCGGCGGTGATCACTTACCATCAGATGACCCGAACGCTCGTTTGCCTTGTCCTCTCCCATAAAAAAAACAGCAACGCGTCTAGAAATAATTCTAGATACGTTGCTCTTATACGGCAGTGAAACTTGAATATTACATAAGAAAAATTAAAGAATGCTGTGGAGATGCAATCTCATCGTAGGATATGCGGAGTCAGTTCAGCTGATCGAATCTCCAATGAAGAGATACATAGAATGTCAGATTAATACATAGAATGTCACGGACGGGCAAGCTCATTACAGTAAGTTATTGAAAGCGGGGGTGCTTTCATTTGTAAATCAGTGATAATAAACCAAATTTAATATTTCATGGTGTCTGAAGGAAGACCACATCAGTCGTGAAGGCCAAACAAATATGTTGCAACGAGACAGTTCTTTTTGCTCGCCTTTTCTCGTAATGGTACACAAAACATATTTATTGTAAAATTTAAAAAAAAATATCCGTCAATTAATCCAAACTTGGATGATGCGACGGGAAAGGAGTGTCTCAGCATTAGTTTCATTCTGCTTTTCCTGCTACATATCTATGTAGCAGATAGAGAACCTGAAAAAAAAAAAGAAAAAATAAATAATAATTGTTAATCAAATTCAACTCTACGAGCAGGTTGTGCGTAACTCGTACTTTGTTTCGTTTTTACGTTTACTTTCCGCTTTGTATAATTAACGCACTGTTGTAATGCTACATTGCGCTACGTTTATATATACGAGTAGGTACAAAATCTCAATATGTCTGTCCATTTGACAAGACCATTTATTTGAAAATCGCGTAGAGGCATGAAGCTGAAATTAATATAAAATATTTGTCTTCTTTTACAAGTTATACTTCTCGTAGATGTACACTCCTGAAATTGGTACGGATGCCTCGGTGGGTGGTTCTTTTTAAATGGCTCAGTAAGCTTAGGCAAAGAGAAACTAGTGTCAAACACTCTTTACCAGTATCTGTACGAATTTGGTACATTGCGTGCTAAGCTGCGTCTTTCCAGAGAGTAAACTAACTCATTACCCCAAGTGAGACTCAAGTTATGTCTTCAAGCTGTATCTTGCATATAGCAAGGTAGGTAGAGGGAACCTAGAATAATAATAATAATATCTTTATTTAAACACTTATATGATATACATAGTTATATATAGTTATATATATAGGTTATGGTACTGTCCTCTTACACGGGTCACAAGTCTTAAAAGTATATATTATATTTTATTATAATCTAATCGTCTTATTACCATTATAAAGATTTTGGTAAATGTATTAAATGTTTGTGTGTGTGTGTATATTTGTGTAATATATAGTATAATGTATAATAACATCCTAGCAGCAAGTTCATCCAAAATCAAAATCTATGTTCCATAGATTCATATATAACATAGTTCCTACGCTTATTATCTCTCATTTGTAATAAAAAACCTATGGTTACTTTAGACTCGTAGATCTCTGCTGAAGATTCGCAGCAAAAATTTTTTTTATAAGCCTTTAGCAAGCCAAGCGCTCGAGGACATTTTGAACTACATTTTTCTTAAAGAATATGAATTATAATCTAACCCAGACAACATTCGCAATGGCAATGATAAAAAATAAAATTATATATTTATACATGCACTGTAAGTGTGTCCTAATTTCATTATAAATAACTTCGTAACTTTCTACTTAATGTAATTGCGAATGATTAAAAATGCTTGTATCTCGTATTGCAACGTTCACACTGTTTTTTGTACGGTTAACGGAAAAACGGAAATCTTATCTTTATCCGTCTGTATGCCTGTAAAGAGCATTTAATTTAAAATTACGTGGAGGTATACAGCTGAAATTTATATAAAATATTCAATCTAACCCACAAAAAATTGTACCGTGCTTTGGTTTTTTACTAGAACAAGAAAATGGAACTAATTTGATCCATCGAGTAGAATTTGAATCCATCGCGTTTACATCTCGATAATTCTTCGGTGTGTATTTCTGTATTACATTATTTTTCATTGAATCTATGGTAATTAATTAGCTTCAATAACAGCCGGTCTCAATAAGTTACTTTTCAGTCGTACATTAGATTTGTATGTGTTACACTAATATATAACTAACGTTAGGTTTGATATTAAGTATATAATCGTGTAACACATATAAATCTATTGTATATTTGGATACAATAGATTTAACAGATTATCAATGACATATTATTGTGACCTGGCCATAAGAGATTATTTGAACAAAAAATAACAACAGACTTATAACAAGTGTATGTGTATATATATGCACTATATTCAGTTAGAACTTCGTAGCTCAAATACAAGTAAATGAAGTGTGTAAATAACATTCTGAAATTATTTTTCAATAAAAAAATATTTTCAACAGATTTAACCTTAACATGAGGCCCTCATGGACTCATGGTGCACTAGGACAGCGTTTAATTATTAACGCTAAAGCTATCGGTTCGATCTCTACTCGTAGAAATATATAAATAAATGTAATTTTCCTACTCTGGTGAAATAATAATAATAAAAGAGATAAAGCGCAGACGTTGTTTCACTACCGCTCAGTGCATTTTTTTAAAGATATATTCGTAAAGACATACGGTAGATGCCACGAAATATAATTGAAAGTAAGCTGGCTTACAGAGCAAAGCTCTTGTTATGTCATTTCCGGTTCGCCATACCAATTTGCGTTGACTTCCTGCACTCACTCATACTACGGCCGTCGTATAAAAATGTCTGGATATTTATTAAGTAATATATTTCTGAGTTATAAACCAAATTGTAGTTTTTCTGTTTTGAGTACGTACTTCATTAATAGCATTTTTTAAAATTGATATGATAATACTTGAAACTTAAATATCATTTAACTTACTTCTTCTTTGTAACTTAACTTCCCGTCTTTTGACATCTTTTTGTCTTCTATCTTTTTCACATTCATTCAGACATTCAAGACAAGTCAAAATAAAATATTTTGTTTCAAATAAATTGTTTTATTTGCTTAAAAATTACATGTATTAATATATATGTATATGTAACCTACCGATAGTTTACTAAATTATATAATGCCTTAAAACCTGAGACCATTTCATTAAAAAAATCAACGGCGTCTCTACTCGTATATTTATATATATATATATTTATATATATACAGTGACCTCCGCCATTTGTACTGAGACGAGGGACCCGAAAACTACTAAAATTGTGAATCCAAGAGTCAAACGAATTGTGAAGAAATATGTTGTAATTCGTTTATGGTTCAGTCATGTTGCCTTAGTTTATCTTCTATATTTATAAAATACACTTTAATATTGTCACTTAGATTATTATAAACACTAAGGATATTGTAGGTAGACAATTGTATTTACTTTTTTTATTGTACTTTTGTTAATAGGTGTGTTTGTTTTTTTTTTTATAAGAAGAATGAATATGCCGTCGTGGCGCAGCGGCACAAGGGTGTGACTGTAACGCGACGGTTGTGGGTTCAATCTCCTCTCGAGGAAGCGAAATATATATTTTATTTATATATTTCCATGTCTTCGCTCTGGTGTCGAGGCAAAGCGCGGCGTTGAGTTCTGCCACTCAACACGCAATGCCTCCAGAATTTGGCAGAAAGTGGGGAACGGAGTGTCTTAACACAAGGTTCCCTTTCCCTACCCTGCAGTGTGCAGGATAAGGCTTGAAGCAGATATAAAGAATAAATAGTTTATAATTCCATTTTATTACTGACAAGTGACTGCTATCAATTTACAGATATTACAATGAACATAACTTGCGTTCAGAATTTTTGATCATTGTTTAAAACAAAAATTTACTTGTATATTTTTTAATATTTTTATATTTTATTTTGTTTTTTTTTTATTTTTATTTTCTACTACGTATAGTTGTCAATTGTAAATTACGAATTCTTATGGACTGGTTGGCATGTTAATATAAATAGTTGTATTTCGTGTTATTCTGTTTGTTTGTCTTTTAATTTCTATATCTTGAATATAACACAGTATCTAAGATACTGGAGGAAGGTCACGTAAAAAGCGTGAGGACCCTCCGGAGGGCATGCATGAAGAGGTTGATGACAGTGGACGAGGCGAAAGAGGTATGTAAAGATAGTAGCGTTTAGCGACTAAGCTACTTAGCGACTAAGCTAAGTTAAGTTAAGTTCTTTATCATAATCTATCGCAATTCTTTTTATATTAATTTATTGCTTAATTTTTATGATGACAGACTACTGTCTGTCTGTGTTTGTTATTTAAACACTACTGTGTTTGTTATTTATTTCTATCATTGTTTGAATCATCAAGCGACGTTAGTTACCATAGCACATCTATCCCAACCCTCAATGATTCACCCTAGATTCTTGCTTCATAGCCTCTCTGAAAAAATAAATAAAAGAAAAGCTTATAGAAGAATGACTAAAACGCGATGGTTACGGGTAGCCATTATTAAAATAATTTCATTTCCCCGATCTAGTAGGAAAAATTTAGCGTTAAGGTACGCTATAAAACAAGTAATTTCTTAAATTTGGAAATATTAAGAAAGGAATGATTTGACACTAGATTTCTACGCGGAAAAGAAGTAAAATTATTTATGAATCTGTTATTGTTTTTAATATACAGATCTTTAATTTTATAGTTTTATGCTGTATCTAGTGCATTGCAGGATAGCCAGAAACATTCATTTCCCGATCGAAATAGAAGCCACAACTGCCGTTTATTTTAAAAAATCAAATTAAATCAGTTTTACGCTGTATTCCGCACTCAGCACGGTAGGCATATCCGAACCTAGTGTGCAGTTTCTCCGTTCTCTATGTGTAGCATGAGTGGCAGACCTTAACGCCGCGCTTTGCCACGAATCCAAAACGAAGAACTGGAAATATAAAGTAAAATAAATACTCCATTTGCGCGAGTGGAGATCGAACCCACAACCAGTCGCGTTTGCAGTAACACTTTATGCCCCTGCATCACAACTGGCCTCCTTAGTTCATTTCTTATTTAATGATTGAAACTATTGTTGAAATGTTACATTTTAATTAAAAACAACTAAAAGTACGAATATTTTTGATAATACTAAAACGTTCAGCGTGTACTTCCTACAGTTGATTCTCCTCAGTTACTTAACACAGGCCGCGTTGTCAACATGGATAGAGTGAAGTTTAAGATCAACGGAAAGGAATATTCCGGTATATTTTTGACAATTTTTATTTTTTATAATTATTTACTTATTTTGCAAAATAAATTTTAGTAGCAAAATTTATGTATTCTTTTATCTAAATTAATAAAGTAACTTTAGGAAATATTCTGCGAATAATATTATTTTATTTTTATCTATATTTTTTGCATCTTATCTTTGTTCTGTAAGTAGTATAAAGCCAGTTCTAGTGCAGGGATACTAGCGCTTAACGGTAAATGCTATAGGTTATGGGTTCGATTTCTACTCCAGGAAATGAATTATTTAATATTTTAATTTCCTCACTCTCGTTACGAAGCACAGCGCGGCGCCAGTCAACACACAATGCCTTCAGAATTTATCAGAGTGGGGAACGGAAATGTCTTAGTTGGAATGGAGGTTAATACTAAGTTCCCAGATTCCCCCGCCTACCCTACTATACATGGGATACAGTGTGAAGTTTAAAAAAGTTTTGATTATTAGATTTTTCCCTAACGACAGGGAAGGAATAGAAAAACTAGTGTTACGACCCTTCGTTCTCCTCTATCTATTCCGAATAGACAGAGGAGAAAGGAGGGTTTTAACACTAGTTTTTCTCTTCTTTCCCTGTCGTCAAGGAAAAATCTCATAATCAAAACTTTTTTACGACAGCAGAGCAAAGGAATGAGCGAAATATAAATATTTCATTTTCTCGAGTGGGAATCGAACCCACAACCGTCGCGTTACAGTCACACCCTTGTGCCGCTGCGCAACGATGGCATCTACAATATTTCTTAAAATACATATATTGGAGACGAAACGGAACTTTATACGCCAAAATAAAAAATAGAATGTTGTACTCCTTTTCCTTCCTTGAAGATTGATCATTGATCATAAAGATTTCATTAACTTTTTTTTATAATTTATTTAAGTCGGGTCAGAAGTGTCTTCCAATACAACACTGTTGGATTACATACGTCATACTATAGAACTACGTGGTACTAAGTATATGTGTCTAGAGGGTGGGTGTGGAGCTTGCATTGTGAGTGCTGTCAAATCTTCTGGTGCCACCCCTGAAGGTGTTAATGCGGTAAATTTCTTTTAGATTCACTCTGTATCCCGCATAGAGCAGGGTTTTCAAAAGCACAGTTTTCAATTTTCTTCTCATATTTGAAGACAATTAATTATAAGTCTCAGGACCTGTTAGATCTTTTTTACCTATTAGGTGGTCGACATTTGACGAGGAGGTCTATAGGATACGAGTTGCTTCGGGCACTCAGGATATCTGATCTCTCGTAATTATAATATAAAAAAATATATATTCTGTTTGATTTCGAATTTATCTTATCGTATTTCTTTTTAACTTTTAATTGGCTACTGCAAACAACAGTTTGTTTTAATTGTATTTTTGAGAAACGATAGGATTTACTATATGTTTTGTTATTTTAGTGTCTAGTACCAATAGCATCGTGTAACGATTGGGAAATAACAACGGTTGAGGAAATAGGCAATCGCTTAAAAGGCTACCATCCTATCCAGAAGGTCTTAGCTGAAAATCATGGGTCGCAGTGCGGATATTGTTCCCCAGGATGGGCTATGGCCCTTTATAGGTACAATTCCTTTTCTTCTTCCTTATTGTTATTGACCTTTGGTCCTTCATCGCCATCGCCGTATTCCGCATATAGCAAGGTGCAGGTAAAAGCCTAGTATTTTAATATTCCATCCTCGCAAGTGGGAATCAGACCCTCAACCATGTTGAGAATCAGAAATTGTGTAGAATTTTTCATATATTTTATTTTATTGTTATCAACTAAATTACTTCATTACTCATTCAACAACATTACTTTGTAAATTATCCTCTTATTTTTAGAAGAATTAATTCTTGATGCTGTCATGGTACATTGGCCACGGTATCTGATTTTAAATGCTAAAGTTAGGGGCTCGTTTCCTACACAGAAGGATGAAATATTTTCATTTCTCCTCTCTCTCTGTCTACTCTGTTGAACCTGAAAAAAAAATTTGACAATTGTTATATTTCAGCATATTACAAAATAAAAAACCAACCATGCTCGAGATGGAACAATCGTTTGGTAGTAACATCTGTAGATGTACTGGGTATAGACCCATTTTAGATTCACTAAAAACTTTTGCATCTGATTTTCCTGCTACTGACATACAAGACATTGAAGAATTAAGAATTTGTAACAAAACTAAAGAAAGCTGTTTAAAAGAAAAATGCGGGGATTCCGATTGGTGTTTCGTGACTAAAAACGAAATATTTGCAGAACCTTTGTATATTCAAATGAGTGATGGTCGCGACTGGTATAAAGTACATAATTTAGCTGATGTTTTTGCTATTTGGAATGAGAAGGGTAAAAATTCTTATATGCTGGTTGGAGGCAATACTGGCAAGGGTAGGTTATAATCTAATGATATATCATTATTGTGTTATTTTAAAACAAATAAATAAGAATGAAATTAAATCAAATAAAGCTTCTCATAAAAAAGCATACAGCGTTGAGTTACGCTACACAACGCGCCATATCGAGATAATTTTTCCACCAGGCGGCATATTGTCATCATAGTATCATGACAATATGTACAAGAGAATGATATAAATTAATTGATACAAAAAATGATAAAAATAATGTCAACAGTACTTTAATTTAAAATAACGCCAAGTTTCATATAATAATTCAATTTTACAGGAGTATATCCAATATTGGAATATCCCCAAGTTTTAATAGATATTAATGGCATTAAAGATTTACAAGGCTATTATTTGGATCAGAATTTGGTAATTGGAGCTGGCAATACTTTGACGGAAGTTCTAAATATATTTGAAAGTCAATCCAAGGAGGAATATTTCAATTATCTCAGTATATTGAAGGATCATTTAAAACTAGTTGCTCATATACCTGTGAGGAATGTGAGTTTATTTGTTCATAATTGTTTTTATCGAAAACAATAAGCGCGTGTGTGTTACAAGGCCATTTGATTCAAAATTTCACATGTCATGTATTTTTCAAATATTTGCTTAATTTGGTTAAATTGGTTAATATTGAATAACCTATAATTATGAAATTTGGCAGCTAGCATCTACAAGTAGTATTAGTTTAGGAAAAAAATCTGAAAACTACACATTTGTGATAAAACCCTAAAACAATTATTGCCTTAAAAGGGGGCAAAATTTGGCATTAAAGCGGCTAGTTCAAGTGAGGTATTAGATGAAAGGGCTGCAGCTGTATTCAGAAAAAAATTCGGGACCTCCAATTTTTGTACAGAACCCTCGGCGGGCGAACCCAACTCACGCCTGTCTGTGTTTTTTCAAATTGTTATATTAAAAGAGCTATATCATTTCGATGAAGCCAATTTTAATTGAGACTAAAACCTTTGGAAAATCTTGGATTTGCTCGAATTTGATCTTGTATTTTGTTTCTATTTTTTTTATTTATAAATGATTTTTTATATGTAAATAGGACAAAGTAAAGAGCCTTTTTCATAAATTATGTTATTTTCAAAATTTATATTTCAGAGAGCAACAATCGCTGGTAACTTAATGTTGAAACATGCGCATTCCCATTTTAAGTCAGATATATTTTTACTTTTGGAAACTGTTGGCGCAGAATTGAACATTAGTGAGTATTGTTAATCTGTTAAAACACGTAGGGTTCGATTTCTGCTCAGAGGAAATGATGGAAATTAATCTCTGATTAGACAAGTGTAGCCTTAAGTTCGATCAAGAAGTCAAGAACCAAGTAATTCGAAATGAAGTTTTCGATAAAAACTCAATGAAAATCACCATTTAATCAAAATTTATATGTACCTATTTCTTTGGCCTTACGCATATGACATTTGGCAAGGAGTGAGAACTTATAGTATAAAGAAACAAAAATATTATAAATAAATTTATAGGTATGTCACATATCATTGTATCCCGCCCACAGTAGAGTAGGCAGAGGGCGCCTAGTGTTAAGACATTCCGTGCTCCACTTTCTACCGAATTTTGGAGGCATTGCGTGTTGAGTGGCAGAACTCAACGCCGTGCTTTGCCTCGACACCAGAGCGAAGATATGGAAATATAAACGTAAACAAATATTTCACTTCCTCAACTACCGACCGTGTACTTGACCGTTTCTTTTATTTGTAGTGACATGCTCATCGACGAAAAAAACCATATCGATGAAGAATTTTCTTAAAGAAGACATGAAAGGGAAGATAATAGTTTCCATAATATTTCCGCCACTGTGTGATGAATATAAGTTGGTTACTTACAAAGTATGTCCCAATCACAATATTTATTATTTAGAAATATTTATCTAATTGTATTTTTTTTTAAAAAAGAAGATTTTAACTCACGCTTTGACACATTTTGGCACGTTCTCTTGTAAACGGTGGAGTGTTGAATCCCTCCACTCAACACATAGTATTTCTGAAATATGACGGTAAGTAGGGAACAGACTGTAAATCTAGGGAATCTTTAAGTTCCTCGTGCCGACCGTGCTTTGGAGAATAAAAGACGAGGATGGCTGTTTCACGTTTTTTATTGTACATCTAATATTGGTATAAAGTGTGTCAAAAATATATACTATATATTTTTTATATTTTCAATTATTTTTTTTATCAATATTATATTTCTATTTTTGTCAAAGTAATTCAATTGATTGGTTCATGTTATTTATATTTGTAATAAATTTTCAGATAATGCCCCGATCACAAAATGCCAACGCCATTGTACACGCTGGTTTTCTATACAAATTGTCGGAAAACAATACTGTTAGTGCCTCCAGAATAGTATATAGCGGTTTAAATAATAGTTATACTAGAGCGTCGAAAACGGAAAACTACTTGAGTGGAAAAAAGTTATTCAACAACGAAACTTTGACAGGTGCATTAACGACCTTGGACAAGGAACTGGTAGTAACAGAACACTTGCCCAGTCCTCCAGCTGAGCACAGACGAAAAATGGCTTTGGGCTTGTTCTATAAGGTTTGTGTGTTCTTTTTTCTATTTTCTTTACTACAATAGTAAATAATTTATTATACGATTTGAACTTATAATAAATTAAATAATTTACATTTTATTCCACATATAGAAGCTAGAGGGTGCCCAGTGACTGCTTATTAAATGGCAGTACTGACTGCTGAATTTTGTCTTGCCAGATCGAAGGAGGAGAGGGATCTTTTCCCTGAGTGGAAATTAAACCCACAACCACCAACGTTCAGTATGTACACCTAACTGTACACTTCAGAGTCTTCGTAATTATGAAAATGACCAGTTATTTGAATAGAAAGTCGTAGGAAATATCTCTTATATGCCTGAGGAGGAGAAGAAGGATAATGTCTTTATCAGTCCATACATGTATGTATGTGTATTCTTATGTGGTGTTGAAAAAGCCTTTCATTGTTTTTTACGACAAACGATTCGTAGTTTCCTTACGAGTGCCATTAAGGATATGACAGTCATCAAAACGTATCATATCGACAGCCAATCGCTATATTGTCAAAATGAAAAAAATATATCCATAAATTACCTCAAGTTGGCTGTCGTTGAATAGGTATTTAAAAACATTCTTTCAAAAACATTCATTTAATAGCGATTGTAGTAAATACAATTTTACTACAATCGCTACGGCTTTGAAAAAAGCTAACTGTCAGAGCGGATTCAAATCACCACGACATTAAAGATATTCGAAGTTAATAAATGTAGCAACAATGTGAAATAGAAGATTTATTATAAAAATAAAAACTCGACTGCAAAAAAAAACAAGCGCAGTAGTTCATTAGGATTAACATTTTTGATATTAAAATCTCTTTGTCTATTTTAGTAAAAAAGGGTGGAACTATACTTATTTAGGAAACGTATAAAAGTTTAATTGTAACTGGACTCGAACCCGCGCCTCCTGGAAACTGTGCAGGCGCTCTGACCACTGAGTTCCCTAACACTGGGTTCCCTCTGCCTACCCAGCTGTGTGCAGGATACAGCGTGAAGTTGATTTTTTTTATAAAAATGGAATTGTTTTTTTCGTGCATTTTATTTCTTGATTTCGTATTAAAGTAAATTGGAATTTTATAACATGCTGATCAAATAATTGAATATATGTTTAAAAGTATTTTTTTTCTTTATATAAATTTGAAATAACCTTGAACTCCTATTGTTACATATTTACACACAACAAAATTATATATAACACCTGTAACAATCTAATATTTATTTAATAATTATTTACACACGACATCACTAACCTATTTTCATTTCTTTTTCCACATCAGAATGTTTGAACATATGTATTGGCTTAGAAAATTTTATGTTGCTAAAGATTTTTTTTTACTTTTACACGACTATCGTATGAATACTTGCTGCTTGGCTTGAACACATTAAGAAAGACGTGGAACATCAATTTTAGCAGGGATCGTCTCCAGTACAAGACAAAGAGCGGCGTTGAGTTCCGCCACTCAATAAGCAAAATCGCAAAATTTCTCTGTCTACCCTGCTATGTGTAACAAAATTGTACAAAAAATATTGACAACATTTTGATCTGGTGACGGAGCCAGGACCTGAATAGTGGAACTCTTCAAAGATTACTAGCAATCCACTTAAGTTTAAACTCATATAATTAACATCTCCATGCACATTCTATTCCACTTGCAGCACTTAGTATAAAAAAACATGTAAAACTAATATTATATAAACACATTGAATGTCATCAGTTATGGATATTAAATTCTCTACTTATATGTTGGGAAAATATCTTCCTAGTGTTTCTAATACATTTGTATTTATCGTAGGGATTACTATCTCTATGCCCATCAAATATATTGGGTGAACGATTCAAATCTGGAGCAATCAAATTACGGGATACACGGCCGGTGTCGAAGGCTCAACAGGTGTTTGACACAGATCCTTCTAAGTGGCCTTTAAATCAGCCCATACAGAAAGTTGATGCTCTGGTAAGCTTATCGAATAATTTATATTACTTTTATTTTTATTCTATTTTTTTTTTTCAATTTTACATTTTATCGTCTGTGTGTAAAGAAATTTGAAACTTGAGTACTAAATGAGGATTCTACCCACTATACAATTAATATTCGAGATTTTGATAGTTTGTCTTGTTAGAAAACCGAGAAAAAAAATATTTCCTAGTACGTCCAATCAAATTAATCGTAATAAGCATTGATTTTATGTAACTTAGTTGAGATGTCGTTGTACATGAGGAGAAAATAGAATGGGAAGAGAATTTATAATCCATCACGTACTAATTGAGTGAAATTAATAAAACTATAACTACTTAAGTTTATATCTTTGTAAGATAGTAAATATATTATTTTATTATATTTATATAAATTAGACTTACAACTGGACTATTTTAAGGGAATATTAATAATTTTTATATTTTGATTCTAAAATTATAGATACAATGTGCGGGCGAAGCTAAATTCACAGAAGACTTACCTAAGCTTCCGGAGGAAGTGTACGCCGCTTTTGTACTTAGCACTGTTGCGGTTGGAACTATAGAAAAAATAGATCCTAGTAAGGCTTTGGTGAGTGAAATTTTGATGTACAATTCTATCTGGTTTTGGCACGTTATTTTATATTAATTGGTTTCTTATTAATATTGTAATAAATTAAAAAAAAAAATAACAATCAATATATTCTTGTAGAAGTTACCGGGAGTAGTCGCTTTTTATTCAGCAAAAGATATACCTGGAGAAAATACATTTACGCCGCCGCCAGTCGATCATTTTGTGACGACAAATGAAGAAATTGTAGCCGATAGTAAAATCAAATATTATAATCAGCCTCTCGGTATTATAGTAGCGGACGATCAATATATAGCTAATAGAGCAGCTACTTTAGTCGAAGTCACGTATAAAGATACAAAGATACCCATAGTAGATATAAGAATAACCAAAAACGATCCTAACAAAGCCTCCTTAGTATTTTCACAAGATGCAAAAAGTAAAGGGAGTGATGTTGTTAAAGTAGTGAAAGGAGAATATACAATATTTGGACAATATCACTTTTGTATGGAAACGTTAGTAGCTGTCGCACATCCTTCTGAAGAAGGTTTAAAAGTTCACGCAGCTGCCCAGTGGATGGATGCTATACAGCAGTCTTTATCGAGAATGTTGAAAATATCACAGAATAGGTGATTTAAATTATTTATTATTGTTTTTAGTTTTTAATTTTCGATAAAAGAGAGAGTTTCGTACTAACTTCAAGGTTTTAGTTTAACGGAAAGTATAGCATATATATATTTAATTATTTTATTGTTTTCAACATTATATATAATTTGCATAACAAATTTTATAATATATATATCATCTCATCATTTTATAATATATAGCATCTTCACGTTTTTCCTACATTGTTGGATAACAATACAAAGTCTTTCATTGAGTTATATATGTATATAGCTACTATTTATCATATAATGTCTCGAAAATTGTGCGTAAAATGTAAAACGAAGTGTTTTACAACTAGTGTCTATTCTCCTATTTGCGAGATAAAGTGTAAAACCAAAAATGTTATACTAAATTAGAAAAGGTTATAGCTAACTGTTCTTATATTTTTTTAGACTTACAGTCGTTGTTAGACGTCTTGGAGGTGCTTTTGGACTTAAAATAAGCAGAATATCACAGGTAGCTACCGCCTGTGCTTTAGTGTCATACAAGTTGAATATACCTTGTCGTTTTGTACAGACTTTAACAAATAATATGCGAGCTGTCGGAAAAAGGCTGCCCTGTTCGGTGAACTTTGAGGTAGTATCTATTTTATTCAGAATTATTAAGAAATTAATAAATCAGATTAAATAATAAATTAATAAAATGTATTGTTCTTGAGAATCAAGAACTATATTAAATTATTAAAATTTAAGGCGGGCCACACTTTACATGATTCTTACTTCTAGCAATACCGTGGCCTATTATTAGTTTCTTATTTCTTCTCCTATATGTACAAAAATTTTTTACTAATACTATGAAGTTCATTACTACAACTTGTTTGTTTGAAAGCTGATCTCAGGAATTATTGGAACCGAAGGCTCAAATAAAAAAATAATAATTTCGATATTACCTTTGCTTGATGTACCTGCTGGATGTGTCACGTGTCATACACAACTGTTGACTGTTAATTATTTAACTTTAGACACGGATGCGATGCTAAATTTAAACTTATTTAACAAAATTCAATTTTTATTTATTTTATATATATATATATATATATATTAGGTAAAAAAAACAAATATTGTTTTTTTTTACCTATATATATTATGTTCGAACAGGCCGGTGTAAACAGCCAAGGTGCGATTCAATACATAAATCACAACTTATATTCTGATAACGGCTGTATTGTAAATGAACCCCTAATAATGCTCGGCGTCGGATTATTTAACAATTGCTATAAGAAAGATTTGTTTAATTACAAAGTTTATAATGTCCTCACGGATACACCTTCCAACTCTTGGTGTAGGGCTCCAGGTTAGTAGTTTTAAATTTTTCCTTTTAATCCTGTAGAAGGCACCTATTCAAAGTGATAATTTGATCATCTAAAGTTTAGTATGACAATTTCTATTATCTTTATCACTTAAGCCATTTTGAATTTTTAGCTTAAGAAGCAATTTTTTTGGTTTAAAGTATATTGAATATCCTTTAAGAATGTTTAAGCTAAATTAGGGTATACGTGCTAAAATAAAAATTATAGCTTGTGTTTCTTAATTTAAATATTTAAAGCTTCTCCACAATAGCTTAAGCAAAACGCAACGTTATATAATAGCGACCGTCTTGGTGCACCGGCACAAGGCTGTGATTGTAATGCGACGGTTGTGGGTTCGATCACCACTAGAGGAAGTGAAATATTTATTTACGTTTATATGTCCATTTCTTCGCACTGGTGCCGAAGAAAAGCGCGGCGTTGAATTCTGTTGTTGAATTTGCCAGAAAGTAGAGAACGGATTGTCTCAACACTAGGTTCTCTCTGCCTAGCTTACTGTGTGCGGGATACAGCGTGAAGCTGATAAAAATAACTTAAAATAATAGAAAAAATATTATAGGTACCTTAGAAAACGTCGCCATGACTGAAATAGTCATGGAGCGTATAGCGTGTGAATTAAACTTAGATCCGCTTGAAGTTCGCCTCGCAAATTTAGATACAGCGAACTATGGTGACATGAAAGAACTTTTGGAAACACTTAAAACTAATTCAAATTATGAGGAAAGGAAGAAAGCAGTTGAGACATATAATAATCAGCATATATGGAAGAAACGAGGCCTTCGTTTTACTTTCCTGTCGTGGCCGCCTGCCGGTAACCAATATTTTAACGTCATTGTAACGGTGTATAATGACGATGGCTCTGTTACTATATCTCATGGTGCAGTTGAAATGGGACAAGGTGTCAATACAAGAGCTATTCAAACATGCGCGTATTTATTGAATATACCTGTTGAAAAAGTTCGAGTCGCCCCAAGTGATACAACGAAGACCGCTAACGGGTTCCCATCAGGTGGCAGTATCACCAGTCAAAATGTTGTGGCGGGTATTAAAAAATGTTGTGAAGAACTATTAAAAAGATTAGAACCGATCAAGCAAACAATGGATAATCCGACTTGGGAGCAATTGGTCAAGAAAGCGTATGCAATGGAAACTAATTTACAAGTACAGACTGTTGTTAACGTAAACGACGTAGTTGATTATGTTGTGTTTGGTATAACATTATTAGAAGTTGAAATAGATGTGTTGACCGGAGAGTGGCAAATAATTAGAGTGGACTTGATAGAAGATTGCGGGCAAAGCGTCAATCCTAAGCTTGACTTGGGTCAAGTAAGTGTATATTTTGTTACGTACGGATTTTTTTTAAAGATTAATTAATGTGTCAAAATTAAGGAAAAATGTTTTTTAATACTAAATATTTTTTAAAACAATAAATTAATCGTCGGCTTATTATTAGAAATATCATTTTATATATTTTACTTGCTCCACTTCTGCCACCAGAATAAATGTTTATTTTTTTAAATAGATTGAAGGAGCATTTATAATGGGTGCAAGTTATTTCACTACGGAACAGTTAGTGACTGATCCTAAGTCTGGAGAATTACTTACAAACCGTACTTGGGACTACTGGGTCATGCAAGCGTTGGACATTCCACAAGATTTCAGAATATATTTGCGTAAACGTTCGTATAGCTCTCCTCTTATATTTGGCTCAAAAGGTAATTATTTTTTTTTTAATTTCTTACTTAATATACTAATATGTAGTCAGAGTATGGACTAACATATTAAATAATATCGCTAATTTAGTGCACCAAAGATATATTTACTCTTTAATATATGTGTATTAATATGTGTTTATTTCTTTTCTGCATGAAAAATTCGTTCAGCATTATATACATTGACAAATTTTATATTTTAAAAAGTGCAATAACGTCATCGTCATTGTTCCATCAAATAACAATTATATTGTTTATTGCATTTATCAATTGCGGCAACGTACCTGTACCTCCTTCGTGGGCGGGTGGCGGTGATCACTTACCATCAGGTCATTTTCCATAAAAATAATTATAATTATTATGTAAACATTATTAAAATTGGCAAGGTTGGCACAAGATTTGAACGCAAGCGATATCATGATTGCGATTTCTCGAGGGGATATTTACATTTAAATAGACTTTTTTAGTTCTACGATTTAAATACGAAAAGCAAGAGCTTAAGTTGATAGGATGCTCAGATTTTATAATATTATGTATCATGCGCTGCCAGTTTCAAACATTTTTAAAATATCGTTCCAAGAATAGATACATTTTTTGGAAAATATATAATATACAAATCTAAACATAAAAGGGCTCGAACTCACTCCTCAACGTATGCTTGTAGCTACGGGTGAACCAGCAACGTGTATGGGAATAGTTATATCGTTTGCGTTACGACACGCTATTGCGGCGGCTCGAAAGGATTCCGGCATAGCATCTACAGAGTGGATTCAAATAGGTATAGTAATAAATCTATTTATTTGTAATATCTTTTTTTATTTATTTATAATATCTTTATCTAGTCGCTTCGCTCGCCAACTAGAAGGGAACTGGCGCTATGACCTGCACATAGGGCAGGCAGAGAGAAATGGGAACCTAGTGTTACGATACTCCGTTTTAATTCATACAATTTCGATCCCCTCTTTCCACGGAATTCTCGATGCATTGCATGTTGAGTGATAGAATGCAATAACGCCTCGTTGGAATTGAACCCGCGACCGTAACATTTACAGTATAAGTATAATTACTAATTACTAGAACTGACTTATGTGATCTTTGAATATTTTATCACATAGTAATATATTTTTTAAATTAATTTTTTATTATTTTCAGATGGACCGTTCACTGTGGATAATATATGCTATGCGTGTTCTGCATTAACGCAAAATTTCAAATTTCATTAATGGTCACTTGTATTTGTATGGTCTTTGCTTTTAATAAAAATGTTTCATTTCATTTAAATATTTTCTAAAATCCCCGACAAAAAACTTCAATCTAATCATTGTTTTATAAAAAAACTGCGTCTTACTGCAAACGTGACGTGGCTGTGGGTTTTTTTCATATCTACTCTCTGTAAATAAGACAAAGCGCAGCGTTGAGTTCCGCCACTCAACTCGCAACGTCTCTACAATTTCGCATAAAATGGGAAACGGAGTGTTAAAACACTTGGTAAATTTAAGGTTCTTATAGGAGTTCATAAGAGTAAAGAGTTTTCATAAGAGGATAAAATTCCATTCAACTGTTAAGAACGACATTCAACATTTTAAAAAGATAAACTGTTATGTAACAAAGTAACGGTTAAATAAAGTGCTATGTGTGGAAATTTTAAGTTAAATATAAATAAACACTTCTTCACAAAGACTTCACTAAAACGATATATATATTTTTTTAAATTTTAGTTCTAGTTTCCTCGAGTTGGAATCGAACCCACAACATTTTCACGTGCTTGTGCCTCTACACTAGGACCTCGATATGGCCTCGACTTATTTTTTATTAATTTTCCAATTATAGAACTTAGTCAGCTATATTACATACAGCAAAGAAAATTGCGCTACCATAGAACAGAGACGGATGCTCCCCGTACATCTCTCTTGAAATTGCCCTCATTTTTCACAACTACTCCTCCACCTATAAGAACTCTCTAGATATAGTGTCTGTAATTAAATAATAATTAAAGGTCACCATGACGCAGTGTTACATTGTACTAAGTATATTGGTTTTCGGTTCGAATCCAACTCTCGAGGCGGACATTCACACTAATAATATGCGAAGTACAGCTTGAGAGCGAAAAAGGAAGTGAGACGCTTCATTTTTTGTATGTCAAACAATTTTACCAACAGTTCACTAAAGTTAATGCCTCAGACCTGAGAAGAATCGGCGAAAGAAAGCGGGATTTTTTTTGAATAAATTTTATACAAATACATTATTTGTGACATTGATGTGATACCTTTCAAACAGACTGGAGCGACATTTAATTCCCACAGCACGTTATCATTTATAAAATCATTAATTTGTTAATTTCAATTCACAATTTTTTAAAATATTGATATAGAAAGTATGTAGCCCTTTTGTTCGTATTGTAAAACCGTACACATTGTACCATAAAAGAGTTATGGATTCGATACAATCGAGTTACAGGTGCACTAAGTATTTTGTTTATATAACTACTAATGTGTTAATTTATTCTTAATAAAAAAAAAATTAAGATACTAAAATATTTTTATTACTAAAACAATAAATATAACAAACCATGTACACCTAAAACTGGAAACATAGCTTACAAATTCATTTTCACATTTTTTCTGAATTCAAGTATTAAAACACTAAAAAAAAAACTAACTATACATATACTCGTATATCATCAGTATCTTATTGTACTTTCATAATCATCACCAGCTATATAATTTTTGGATTCGTTGTCTTTTGAAAGTACTGTCGACTGTTATGAATGACATTATACATGGTGCTCCGCAATTTGTCTTCCACTAAATTTGCATTTAAAACTTTTTGTTTACAACTTGGACACAATCTGTCAAAGAAGGAACGCTTCTTGATTTTAAAACGCGTCGCTCCTATTGAGGACGTCGTCGTCGTAGGATTGCTATTCAAATGGCTCTCGCCAACTTTGGCTACACTTGAAGTCTGTTTTTTTGAATTGCGAAATCTAAATTTTCTCTTCTTATTTTTCTTAGACTTTGTTGTTTTTTTATGGGAAAAAAACGGGAACTTCATTTTCTTGAGGGCGCTGTAATTTGAGCATATGATGTATTAATCTGACAATACGGCGCATGTCTATTTCAAAGGTATATTAATAAACTAACCTATGTTAATATTAAACATTATAAAATTCTGCTCTGTCATCTCTATCTAAAATGCACCATTATTATTTTTGTTAAAGCCGTCTTGGCACAGAGCCTGAGCGTCTATAAGCTGAACGTTGGTTCAATTCCCTTGTAGAAAAAGTAATATTTTCCCTTTCCCGTTTTGTTAACATTTTTTTCTTTTTACCAGAGCAAGGAGCCACTCAATGTCGATTTGAACAAAATCGTGGGCGTGGGAAACTTATTATTAGGTAAAATAAAATAAAATAAAAAAATAAGGTAAAATAAAATAAAAAAGCCAATATCAATAAATCTTACTATTTCTTTTCTTTATGTAAATTATATCCTACATCATGTGGCGGCCAATCGTTTTTCATTTTATCGAAGTTATTATATTGCGGTTTGAAGTTTTCTCTGTTGCTATCAGATAATGTGCTTGCATCGATGAATCGTGGATATATTTTTCTGTCTTTATATCTGTTTGATGCAGTTAAATCGGAATTTAAATGTTGGTAATCTTGATCGGTTTTTTCCGGGTCATAGTCGTTTATAGCAGTATTATCTATGACGAAGTCGTTTATTGCCTGTGGACTAAAATTGAAATAATTTTTTGTTTCTTTTATATATTTATTTTATAAAATATATACTCATAATAAGTTAATATCTTAGCTTGAGCTAACCAGTTTAAAAAATTATTCATAGCATTTTGATATTGCCGAATGATCGTTTTTAGAAACTTTGGATCGCGGAAATTTGTGAATGTGTACCAACAACGATACTAGTAAGTTGTAACGTATAGGAGTATTCTGCTGATATCAACATAAATGCTGTTACACCTCTATAGCACAATACTAAGAGACGCAAGTTCAAATACGTTGCATTCCGTTTTTTTAAAAAATATTTATCTTTTGAAAGATATTTTGAAAATATTACAAACATTACAATATTTAAATAGTTGTTACCTTTTTCCCATTAAATATGGACTTTGTTCATTCATAGAGCTTTCATCAGAACTCCGTATAAAGCTCGAAACGTCGATTTGTGCGAGAGGTTCATTATCATCGACGATTTCGTAGTTTTGCCTTTTTCTTATTCTCCTTTTGGAATGTCTAATGTCTTTAACACCTAATCTTGATAACTCTTCAGACAATGATATAAATAACAATAGTAAAAATTGAGTATATTGTAATTTCATTTTGTGACATTTTGATTTTTTTTTATTATCTTATAACGAAAAAGGATGCATTTCTTTTAGGAAATATTGTATAAAACATTCAAAATAAAAAAATGTTAATAATATATATATAAATATATATATAATTTGTTACAATAATTACTAATTAATATAATCAACATTCTCAAATTTCATTTATAAAAGGTACATTTCTACCTAATTTTTATATATTAGAGTCATCGGTCACCAAGATATCTTTCTAAAAATACTCATTTCAGGTGTTCACTCATATAAAATTTGATATTTCAAAATATGTTTTTAGGTCAGTTCAAGCTCAATGTTGAATTTCGTTGACCGGAATGCAACATTAAAATAGACGGAAATTTGACTACGGAATTTCGATCGTCTTACTATAGAATTAAAATTAAATTATTATATTATTGTCCTGTTCTAGTAGACATAGTGCAGCGTTGAGCTCCGCTATTCACCAAACAATATCTAGAAAATAATGTTTAAAGTACAAAGTGTCTTAAAAGGTTCCCGCTGCTTACACTTGCCATACGGAAAAAAGCGGGAAGCTGCGTTAAAATACAAAAATAGTATGAAGAAATAAAATAGCGTCAGCATTTATCAAAGACTTAAATCAACTTAAGACAGTGCTGACCAAAATCTGATAGAATCCTACTCCAGCCCATACAGCTGTTTGGGGAAATCAATGGAGTGTTAGCCACAAATCTACATAGTTTATGAGGGCCGTCAGTCCCTCCTCTTTTATGTCATCACGTTAAATAAATGGGTGAGATTCGATTCATATAGCTTTTATGTTGTGATTTTAATGTATTTATATGTGGATTACGTTATATTCAGTATTAGATAGGTAGATTAACAAATATTTGTTACTATCCTACAGTACTAGGATAAGAGACGTCGTGTACATTACAATATTTAAATTAGTTTCATCACACATAACGCGTTTGACTGTAAGCGTGACCGGTTGTGGTTTTATTTCCGCTCGTGGAATAAAATATTTAATATTTTAAATGTTTGCTGAGGCGTGGAGGGAAGAGGTAACACAGCATTGAGTTCCATCACTCAATACGCAATGAATCCGGAATCCGGTGGTTTAACCCACTAGTTATTAGCGGGCCATCCGCATATAGCAGAGCAGACAAAGCGTAGCGTATGAAGATATTCATATAGCGCTTAAATTTTGAGATATTTCTTCAATGACGAAGATAAACGCCACATATTGTATTTTATGTCAAGACGGCCTCGATTCAGTATTTTCAGTTTAAAATTACGTTAACGTTCTCAGTTTATAGTAGTAGCATTATAAACCCATGGAAGAAATTAAAGGAGGCCTTAGCCAAAATAATAAATATTTTTTTAACATTTACTTGTACTTGATCATATTATTATGGTAAAAAAAAACACATTTAGAAATTAAACTAGTATATTTGGATTTACTTAATACGTATTATAAATATATTTAGTAAAATTTAAAATCTTCATACTTCGTTGCACAAGATTGACGTATCTTGTCTACGGAATACGGGCCATCTGAAATAAATAAATGTGTTGTAATTTTCAAATAACACTATTTTCTGTATCTGATCTCTGTCGGGTTTCCAAAAATGTATAAACTTAAATCTACGCGGTTAATCCGGTTAGAATATTTTCATTTCAAATGTGAAATAATAATAGTGAAACTCAAAAAAAATATATCAGCTTTACGCTGTATCCCGCACACTAATACACACATACACATCCTACTTTATGCATCTAGTGTTAAGTCACTCCGTCCTCCATTTTCTGCCAAATTTTCGACACCAGAGCGAAGAAGTGAAAATATAAACGTAAATAAATATTTCACTTCCTCGAGTGGGGATCGAACCCACAACCGCCGCATTACTGTTACATTTTTTTAAGTCCATAGTGGGGAATTGCGTGTTTTGACACGCGGTTCCCACTGTCCACTCTGATGTATACTGGATACATCATTAGCAAGTACATACTATTTATGTTCGCGCATTTAGTTCTCTGCGTTTCTATGTTTTATTATAATAAAATATTTATTAAAAGAAGCTTTATAGTTGTGTGTGTATTTTTTTAATAAAAACCTTTCATTAGATCCCATTAACATGGGATCCATATAATTATGAATTTTGCAAAAAAGATAACATTAATATCGACTCCTCTTTAATAATAAAAGTATATAGTGTATATTGAAGATATGTTATTTCATATCCGACGCTTTATTTATTTACACACGGAAAATTAAATAAAAAAACGTAGTGATAGAGTATGACTGAATTAAAAGATTGTGGATTCAGTTTGGTCAGTGTTTTATCTCTCTCTCTCTCTATACTTTACTATGTACATAGAAAAACAAAACGTCATCCTATACTAATCTATAGTATCTGAATATTGATAGTATAGAATGCGTACAATATTCAGATAACTAACAAATATTCAGATAGGAAAGAAAATAATAGTTAAAATGTGAACGTCACCTATTTGAAACCATTGTGTAGCTGCGACGCCGGAGTCGAGCCGCGCGGACGTGATTGCCTGACGCAACGCGAACGCGACTACTATTGCCATACACGTGGCTGGTTCACCCGTTGCTGTAACATAATTCTTAATTATTTTTTTTTAGCACTAAGCAAAAACTCTGTCCCCCAAGCATCATCCAATTTACAAGATATTGGATATTGAATGGCGCAACTCAATGCTTAATTTTGTTACTACTGCAAAGAAATTAAATTAATTCATTCCCCCGAGTGGAAATCGAACCAACAATCGTCGGGCTTACAGAAGATAGACTTTGGCAGTAAGTGGGGAACGGAGTGTCTTATCAACGAAATTCTCTCTGCCTACCCTGCTGTGTACGGAATACAGCGTGAAGCTGAGAGAAAAAACGTAGGGTGCCCTGCATGCCCTAAAAAAACTTTAAATACCTTTAGCTCCAAAAATAATTTCATTTTCAAATGTTTTATTTCTGAAATATATTCTAAAGTCTTGAGGGATGTCACGCGCTTGTGGCACCCAGTAGTCCCAAGTACGATTGGTAAGAAGTTCTCCTGAGCTCGGTTCGTATACCAGTCTTTCTGATGTCCAGTAACCTACTCCCATTATAAAGGCTCCTTCTACCTACGAAATAATTTTTTTTTACAGCTTTTCCCATATTACAAAGGGGTTTCTTTTGTAGTATTAAGACAGTGAGTTCTCCAAATCCCCCTGCTAGTACATATACATTTATTATTGTTAGAAGCAAGCGAGAAAATGAAAATATAATAGTTTCTTCGAGTAACACGAAAGAATTCATATGAAATGAGTAATAATAGTATTTATGAAACTATGTTAATGTAATTTTAAAAATCATTTATTTACTTAATTAACACAAAAAACTTATCATGTCATGTCAGATACATAAAAAAAGAATTAGGCACGAGTGTTGACTTTATATATTATAATAATTAAAGTAACGTTTATCATATTTTATTGTCAGTAGAGCACACTTAATTTAAAAAATATTGAAGTTTATAAATGAAGCGAAATAATTACTATTTTTTTCTTATAACTATAATAATCTTACAAACGTTAACATATTTTTAAAATCTATTTAATTTTGATCTCTCACGATAACAGATGATCGACTAGCGTGGGTTTAAATTAGAGTAAAAGTTATGGTTAACGTGGCACAATGGTATAGTTCAGATTGTAAGCACAATGGTTATGTATTCGATTCCCACTCGGAAAAATGATCTATTAGCATTTTTCCGTTGAGTTCCTACACTTAACATGCAATCTTACAAAAGTTGGCATCAGGTGGAGAACGAAGTGTTTCGACACTAGGTTCTCTCGGCATACCCTGCGATGTAAACTAAAACGTCAAAAACGTAGTAAAAGTATGGGAAATATTACAAAAAAATTCTCACCTGACCAACATCTAGTTCAGGATTAACACTTCGTCCCACATCTTCTATCAAATCTACTCGTATGATCTCCGATTCACCTGTCAACACATCAATCTCCACTTCCGCCAGAGTCACGCCAAATATATTGTATTTCTGAAAATCAGCGGCAGTAACGAAACCATGGACTTGCAAGTCGACGTTCATTGTGAACGCTTGTTTTATCAATTCTCTCCAAGTTGGATTATTCATTTGACTTCTGACCGGTTCGAGCCTCCTCAGCAACTCTTCGCAACATCTTTGAACTCCAATGGTCACGTTCTGAGTCGTTAAACTTCCTCCGGACGCAAAATTGTTGGGCGCGACAAAAGTATCATTAGGTTTTATTTGTATTATTTCGACTGGTACTTTAAGAAGATATGCACAAATTTGTATAGCCTTGGTGTTAACCCCTTGACCCATTTCTATACCACCATGAGTAATTGATATGGTGCCGTCGTCGCTATAGACTGACATGTTCACATCTAAATAAAAACCACCTATTGGAGGCCATCTCATGAAGGAAAATCTTAAGCCTCTTTTATTCCACCGATTCTCTGCATTAAACTTATCAACTTTAATTCTTCGATTCTCATAATCTGAATTAGTTTTTAATGTTTCTAATAATTCAGTAATATCACTGTAATTGACTGTGTCCAAATTTGCTAAGCGAACTTCAAGAGGGTCTAAGTTCATTTCATAAGCTATTCTTTCTATTATTATTTCAGCTTGAGCCACGTGTTCTAAGGTTCCTGAAAAATATAAAGTTCAATTAAAGTACCCACATAAAACCTATTTAGAGTACGAGTATATATACACCAAAAAAAATGTGTCCAATGATTATAATTTCTATTTCATGTTTAAATACAAGAGATATATATGTTGTTGTTTGAAATAATAAAATTGAAACATTTATATATCTTTTGTATTTTCAAAATTGAAATTGAGAAGAGCTCGAAATAAATTTAATAACTATAGTTAGTTATTTGGTGATAATATAAGAAGTTGAGGGCAGTCGAGGCAGGAGCGGTGTGACGATAAACGCGACAGGTTGTGGGTTCAATTCGAAAATGCTTTGAGCATAGCATAGTAGAGTAGGCAAGCTGCACAAATTTTAACTTACCAGGAGATCTACACCAACTATTAGAAGCTGTGTCTGTTACCGCATTGTAGGATGTGTAATTCCATGTATCATTTTTGTATACATTAGAATATAATTCAACGCCTAGAAATAATAGCGGCTCATTTGTTATATAGCCGTTGTCACTGTATACGTCGTGACGAAGATGTTGAATCTCACCGGTCTTGTTCACACCCACCTATTGAAAGTCTACAGTTAAATTATATGAAAATATGTAAAATATATATTTTTGTTTTCTATCTATGTTTTTGAGGCCAGTCGTGGGGCAGAGGCACAAGCGTGCGACTGTAAACGTGACAGGTGGGCTTTGTTTCCGTTGGAATGGAACGGAATGGAATAGGAACGCGAGTATCTTAAACGCTGATATGTGAGAGGTACTAGGTAAAGCTAAAAAAATATTAAAAATAATATCATAATATATTATAACGCAAAATTTGGTAGGAAAGAACCTGAACCTGTTCTTTTAATTTTTATAGGCCTCGCGGCCTCGTTCTCATATACAAATATTTAAGGTTATAAATATTTAAAAAAATATATTATATCTGAACACATAAAACAACTTGTTATAAAAATTGATGTCCTGACTGGAGTTAAAATTTACGACTTATTATTTTGCAGTTAAAATGCATCCACCTATCACACATTTTTCATTATTATTTGTATAGGGCCTCCATACTTACTTCATAATTAGAAGAACAAGGAGATCGTTTTCCAACAGCCCTCATATTATTAGTTAGTGATTGTATGAAGCGACAGGGTCTGTTTAATTTAAAAGCGACTAAGCTACAAGCGGCCGCCACAAGCGTTTCTCTTGATATTTTATATCCATATGCACCGCCCAATCGACGAACAACAACGTCAATTCTAGAAATTAAAAACATAATTAGGATAAAAATAATAATAATACTTCGAGGGCTCCATTTCATTCATGGCTTGAAGCAATGGTTGTGCGTTCGATTCCCAGTCAACCAAATGGTATATTTATTTAATATTTTTATTCCCTCGCTCTGGTACCGGGGTATGTCTAGAAATGAAATGAAAGCGACATCTCAAGATCACTCTCAAGATTGATTTTAAAGTGTAGAGTGGTGTATAAATGCCTCAGAACCTGTCACAAATAATTCACAACTCTTTATTACTTCCAAATGGTAAAAAAAAGAGAAATGGTTAAATAACTAGGCAGGCAATGTCACTGTTAAAAACCTAAATTTTATCAATACGAAGCCGAAATTAAATAGAAGCTATTCCGTAGTTTTAACAATCATATCACAATTTAATCCATAAGGATAATGCATATTTTAACATATTCACATTAAAATTAACTGTAACATCTGTAATAATTACAATAATAATCATAGCTTGATATGATTCTAATTTAGTATTAAATAAATAAATCTATTTGTACGCATTATAATACAGAAGCCAATAAATTAATTAAAACAAGTTAATTATTTCAACATTCATCGTGACCAGGCAATAAAATGCTCAATATTTCATGCAATAATTACTAGCGAATTAAATTACATAATTATTTAAATAATAATTTCATAAATAAGGTGTTATAGCTGGAAAGATAGCTTTAATATAACTTTAAGTTCGAATCCAACTTGAAGAAATGTTTATATGAAGCCGTCGTGGCACAGCGCAACGTCTGAGACTGCTCTCACAAGCAAAGCACAGCTATATTTTCTGTCACGCAACGCTAGGTGTGCGAATTGGGTTGAAAGTAGGAAATTAATTGTCTTAACGTTACCCCAGTCTACCCTGTCACGTGGGAAAAAATATGAAGCTGGCAAGACATTTATATTGTAAAAATTACCATAATGACAAGGGATCGAGTCAAAATTTAAATCTTTTTCTACGCTTATATAATAATAATTAATGAGAAATAATAGTAATATAAATAAATTGACACTGCTACCTATTTTGATCTAATTTCAACATCCTTGATACAACCTGATGCACTGTATCCATATATTGGGTAGCAGCGTATATTTTCAATCCTTCTTCAGTTGGATGAGTCACACAAACTAGCGTTTCCATACAAAAATTATATTGTCCATATATGGTATTATCTCCTTTTATCACTTTTTCTACATCAGCACCAGTTCTAGTGGCAGGTATGGCTTGAAGAACAGTCACTTTGCTCGGATCGTTTTTATTAATTTTCAGATCAACTATTGGTCTTTTTATATTACTATAAGTAACTTTAACTAGACTAGCTCCTTTTTCTGCTATTTTTTGGCTTTCCGCCACAATTATACCTAGGGGTTGATTGTAATATTTGACTTCTTTATCACATAGGATTTCTTCGTTAAATGGAAAAAATAGGTTAACTGGGCTAATGAAACTATTTGGTCCGGGAATATCAGACGCCTTATAAAATGCTATGACTCCAGGCTCCTTCTGCAAAATAAAGAAGAATTCTTAATACCATACATAAAGTTATTATGTTCATTATTATTAGTATGAATATTAAGCAAATTTGGATGCTCGCAGTAGAAGAATATCAGTAGAATATCAGTTAGTCTTAATGGTTTCACATAAAGCATGAAGCATAAACTTTTTATATTTTACACTTGCCAAAGCTTGACTGGGATCAATATTTTCAATAGTGCCCAGTCCTATCGTCGTTAGGACAAATGCAGCGAAAACCTCACGAGGGAGTGTTGGTACGTCTTCTGTATAATGAGATTCACCGGCACATTGGATCTGAAGATGAGTTAAAAATTTACAATAAATATTATAACATATTTGTTAGGTAAATTTCATGTTTCTATAGATACTTATTGGATGACTTTTAGTTTAGAAAATAATTTAATCAAATCAATGTGGGTTTGAACTTGAAGAAGAAAATTAATGTAAGTCTTATTAAAGTACAAACAAAATTTATTGATTTTTTAAATTTTTATTTATCTTGTTTGAGACAAAAACAAAGAAATGATAATATAGTAAAGTATAAAAGTTTTAATTCATTCTCACTTACCAATCCATCTAGTTTAGGTATAGGTTTATTTAAGGGCCAGAGAGTTGGGTTAGTTGTGAATATTTGCCTTCCGTCAGAAACAGGACGCGTATCGTGTATTTTCACAGCTCCAGAACGGTAACGAGGATGCAACCTATTGGCAACAGGGTAAAGTGACAAAAGCCCCTGAAAAATGACCAATTTCTTATATTATTTATCATTCTGTCACAATATGTGTCTGAGAAATAACTATTATTTTATATCTATAAAACTCATCAACAGTAACTTTGTTTACATAGATTGGAAGATTTAAGGAGGAAAATGCCAATGTTTTCCATATCCGTTGAAATATCGGATAGTTGACGCTCGATGAGGAGGCCGGGAGGCCTACGTTTAGCAGTGGATGGAAATAGACTAAGTGGAAATTTTGAGATATTTTTTCATACTAATCTCCTACACTCTCTAAACAGCGTAAGTTAACTATCTAAGACCAATAGTAGCGTCAGTGCGTTGTCAGTCAGTTAGTAACGAAAGAAATATGTTTTTTTTCCAGTAATTATAAAACAGTGAATATTTAAATACTGTATCGGAGTGTAACTTTAATGTGTCTTTAAAATTATCACATTTATTTTCCACCTCAAATAAAAATTGTAACAACGAATAAAATATAATGGAAGTCTATATAATTTTAAACATTACAACATTTTTATTGCTACGGCAATTAACATCAAACTGAATATAAAATTTATTTTGATTGTCAATTTGATTTTACTTAATTTAATGGTCGTATTGTACCAATTCAAATTATACAGATTATTTATTAATTTTTACTTGTGCCAGAATATGCCTCCAAAATTCGTATGGCGAAAAATTGGAATCGAAAGTGTTTGAACGGGAACGGAGGGAACGTCTTAACACTACGTTCCCAGGGTCTCTCTGTCCACACTGCTCCTTGCAGGATACAGCGTGAGGCTAAAAAAAATATTATATATCTCATTATAAAATACCTTATAAAATAAGCTAATGGCAAGCTGTCTTCTATATTCAACGGGATAATCTGGTAAGTCTTCAGTCACGACCATTTCAGCGTTTAAAACTTGCAAGGCATATTGCAAAGTTTCATTTGTAAATAGTGCTTTTCCCACCAAATATTTTTCGGTTTTCCAAGCTCTGTTGAATGCTGTAGAAAGTCCACCGTATACTATTCTGCAGGCGTTAACTATAAAGTAATTGTCAATTTTGTATACGAATCCAGCGTGGACGATAGCGTGTGCGTTTTGTGATCGAGGCATAATCTATTGGTTAAAAGATATGATTTAAGTATTAGATTTTTCATATTATTATAACAAAATATGTTCATTATTATTTTTATTTATTTGAGGTCAGTCGTGGAGCAGTGTCACAAGAGTGCGACAGTAAACTCGACAGGTTATGGGTTCGATTCTTTTTCGAGAAAATAAAATATTCAATATTTTATTTTCCGCCACTCTACAAGCAATATCTTCCAGTGAAAATAGGGAAAGTGGACGATGGAAGTGTCTTATGTGAACGGAGTGTCATAACACTAGGTTTCCAGGTTCCCTCTACCTCTCTACTACAGCCCTACTCCGTGTGCTTTAAATGTTGAAGGTAAAAAAATATATCATTTTAGTAACTAATATAAGCTATTTGTTAGTGTTTGTACCTTATAAGTGACTATCTTATGTGCATCACTCAATGGTGGTAAAATTATACTCAAGATGATCTTGGCCGTCATGTCTTCTCTAAGGAAATCTTGCATAGACAACACTTTTCTTAATCCTGGAGCGATTACTGATAAGAAAATAGAAGCTTACGTTATCATAATGTTATATATTTATTTAGAGAATCCGTTAAAAATATGACGGTTGTAGAACGAACTATATATAATCTTTTGTCGCTTCACGCTTTATCCCTAGCGGGGTAGTCAGAGAGAACGGAGCGCCAAACGCCAAGGCCTCTACATACCTCTTTCCCCTCGTTTCTTCATAGATGCCCTCCGGTCTTCATGCTTTTTATGTGATCTTCCCATAGAATCAAAGATATCAACTCGATATCTCCAAGCGTTCCTGAGATAAAGGGTCTTGACAGACAAATAGACAGACAAGCAGATAGACAGACAGACAGACTAGGTACTTTGAAGTATTTGAAATATTATTTTCTACTTTTAACTTTATGATTAAGTTTGTGAATATACTATAGTTTTGAGGTCAGTTTTTTTGTTTTGTTTTTTCATTCAGTACCGAGTTCATTAACCATTATCATATTTGCAATTAAACATAACCACAGCCACAAAGATTGTTTAATTTTACTTCCACGCTGTAACTCGCATATGGACTGGGAACGTAAGCATCCTTGCGTAGGTGGGAACTTAGGCGAGGTTCCTAGGCAGGGAACCTGGAGACGTTCCGTTCCCCAGGTTGAATGGCAGTGTATTTTGCATAATTATACTATCGCTATTCGTATTATTTGTAATTTCCATTTACTTCTTCACTTTAGTGTCAAAGCAAAGAGCGGCGTTGAGTTTCGCCGCTCAACACACAATGCCTTCAGAGTTCGGCGTAAAGTGGAAAGCGGAGTGTCTTAACACTAGGCTCCCTCTGTCTACATGCGCGATACAGTGTTAAGCTGAGAAATAAATACTTACAGATAACAAGTTGAGCTCCAACTGTTTCTAAAAGCAGGAATATATCAGATTTGAATTCAGGATTTCGATTTTTGAGCATTAAATTTCCAGCCAAAGTCGCTATCTGAAAAAATAATGTAGGTACGTTTAATATGTATTCATGAAATTGATAGGTAAGGAACCCATTTACTACATAACACTGTTCATGCTTTGTCGCGGAAATTAACGTCGCGTTTTATTTCACCAGAACGAGTAAATGGAAATTATTCGTCCTTTTCACAATAATTGAATGAATTAATTATTAAGACCGTCGTGGCGCAGTCGCAGAAATGTGAGACTGTAAATGCGACGGTTTTGGATTCGATTCCCAATCGAGGAAATTCCATCCCACAACCGCCAAATAATGAGACAAAGTACGGCGTTGAGTTGTGGCTGGTGAACACAAAATGCTTCGAGAAGTCGGCAGAAGGTGTACGGAAATGATTTAATCCTCATTTAGACACTTCCGTTGGTGGGTTCGGAGTGTCTGAACACTAGGTTCTCACGTTCTCTATGCTTACCCTGCTATGTGCAAGATCGTGAAGTCATATAACATAAAAATAATATATAAATTACTACATAAAAAGAAAGAGAAAAATACAGTTCATTATAATCGTGATTCAGTGATTTTAAACAGGCAAGGCAAATTGTATAATTCTACGTTATGCGAAAGTATCCTATTAATTTTGATTCCCCTTACAGTGTCGAAATATACGTTTTCGCTATATTTCGCTATATTTATTATATAATATTTAACCACAAATGTACATTTTTCAGATTTTTTCTTCCACGATGGCCTTAATTATCTTTTGAAATTCTGTAATAAATAATGCAGTTTTATTAAGTTTTTATTGCTCTATAAAGATTACAATCACATATTGTTTTTTTAAATATTTTAATTAGTTTTAAATTACTGCAAATTTTATTTAATGCAACCGAAGCTTTACTGAGTTGTTATAAAGTACAAAAACACTACAAATTGCAGTACATTAAAATCTCTAAAATAATATATCATAAGAGTCAATTAGGTATAAAAAATTTTAAATTCATTAACTGTGCTTGGAGGTATAAATTATATGAGACTTAGATTCGAATGGTTTACTAAAAATTTCTAAAGTTTTCTATTTTTCAGATGAACCCATCAACCGATCAGCTCAATGACATCATATAATGGTATTGAAAATTCGAAATCTAAAGTTGCGTATGTAGTGGCGAAACTCAATGTCGTACTTTGCCTTCGCATCTTTGCTTTGATGAAAACGAAAATATGAAATATTTCATTTCCTCAAGAAGGAATCGAACCCACCACCCCCCATCCACATTTACAGTCACATGCTTGTGCCTCTGCAAAACAATTGTCTCAAGTTTCATGATACAAGTGGGTTAAAGTCAGTTTTTATTACATTACAAGTCGATCATATGAAAGTGTCCTGATATACTCACATTTTTAATTGGAATATGCGCTACCAATCTTAAATGCTCGTTAAATGTTCTAAGGTAATTAAAGTAATCATAATTTGCTAATTTTTCGAAAATATTCATAGTATCTGTAAGAGTATTTCCTGCTCCAAGTACCAAATTCTGGTCAATATAGAAGCCTTTTAGTTCTGTCAGTCCTGAAATGTCTATGAGGATCCTTGGGTATTCGATAATTGGATAAACACCTGAAACAATAGTGAAGTTACAAATTTACCAAAATAGTTTATTCATTTAGATATTATTAAGTTTGTATCTGATCGTTTTATCAAGCATATAGCAGGTCAGAGGGAACGTATGAACCTAGTATTAAGCGTAGCTCAACGACTTGATTTGATATAATTTTATATAACATATAAATCGCTCACCTTTTCCAGTGTTACCAGCAACCAGAGTATAAGACTGAACCCCTCTTTCAGACCATATAACAAAAATGTCAGATAGTGTCTCAACTCTATACCATATTTTATTATCTTTTAAGTATAAACATTTGACTTCATTAAAAACTTCGTCCTTGCTTACAAAACACCAATCGGCTTCTTCACATTTTGTTTTTGAGCATGCTTTATCAGTTTTATCACATATTTTCAAATCTTCGATATCAAGAATTTCAACAGGATTTGGCGAATCTGATGCGAATTTTTTGAAAGCGTCTAATATTGGCCTATATCCTGTGCATCTACATACGTTGCTGCCAAATGACTGCTCTATTTCAAGCATAGTCATGGGCTTTGTTTTCATAAGGCTGAAAATATTATTGAATGTTGAAGGAAGATTATCGTGAGCTTAGAATTAAAATAATTCGTTTTCCATCGTTACCACTTTTCGACATAATAGGCAGGAATTCATTCCCCGAGTGGGATTCGAACCCATACCGAAAATAGCAAATTGGCGTAAAATAAAATTCATTTTATAATAATTCTGTCTACTAATATGAATTGAATTTATGTTAATTCCTATTCATTAGCGATAATCAAACCAACAAAAACTATTGCGTTAGTAATTAAATATATTTATTATTGAACTTAATTATGAAAATTTTATTAAGTAAATACAAAATGGTGAATATTGAAATCGTCATTGTACAGTAATGGGTGGTTTTAATTATAAGTGAATATTGCTCTTTTTAAATTTAAATATTCTCAGAAGTTTACGGGAGAATCCCTTGGTACTTAACAGCAGTTGGTGACGGTCGAGGAGGAGCACCATGGGGTCTTAATGGATGGTATGCCTTCGTCTGCGAGTCCACATAACAACATAACTCGGTAAATTTGTACCCATAAAAGGGTTTCCGGATAATAATTAAAAAAAATTAGGATGCAAATTAAGATACACGATGTGAATGATCACAAAATTATTTATTTCATACAATTTGTGTTTCAAAAAGTAAAATGTTTCTTGCAAAAAATGTTATGCTATGAAATGTTTCTTATATAAATTGAAGTATATAGATATTTTAAAAATAGAAAATAATAGATATGGATAACCTGTACATGGCCATGACCCATCCCGGACTACAGTATCCGCACTGACTGCCATTGTTTTCAGCGAGCGTCGTCTGTATAGGATGGTAACCGTTTAAACGATTGCCAATCTTCTCAACGGTTGTTATATCCCAATCTTGACATGACGTTATGGACACCATGCACTGTAAATAATTTTGTTCTTAGCTTCTAGAGTCTAGAGTCACGCCGTGTCAAGTGCATCTCGCGTTAAGATTTCCAAGACATTGCACTGCCCTCCGTCTAGTTACCAGAGAAAGGATATGAAAATAATTTATTCCCCCGAATAGGAATTGAACCCACAGGGTAGCTTATTTAAAGGTTGCTATTCATATGTAACAATAATTTTATTAACCAAATACATGTGATAAACAGTTAGCAATTTTAAAATACGATTTCTACTTCAAAACTAAAATAGTAATTTAGATAAAACTTTAGATAATAAGATAATGTTAATTGATATAAGAAATTATTGACATTCATGAGTTACAAAAGACGTTGACCACTCCGCACCACACGATGCTGAATGTATTATTGCTGTTTCATAAATATTTCGCTTTGGTAAAGAGGCACAGCGCGGCGTAGAGTTCCACCATTCAACTTTACGGGATAAAGCGTGAAAGTAAAAAAAAAGCAAACACGCTTACCGAGTTAACACTATGAGGAGATTGCCCCAGAGAAGTAGATGCACTAACGATGCATGCACCACAACCTCCCTCCAAGCACATGTACTTCGTGCCTCGAAGGTTTAATTTGGTTCTTATGAAGTCTAAAAGGGTTGTGTTGGAATCGACTTCATTTCCCACTGAAAAAAAAAAAGATTTCTTATTCCATGTATTATAAGGAAGATGAGCTCGGTGAAGTCTGTTTTGTAAAGTAACTAATATCTTGTTAAAGTAGCTTATATCACTAGGGGAAATTAAATGTTTAATATTTAAATTAAAAAGGACAGAGCGTGGCGTTCAGTTCCGCCTTTTCAAATATTATAATCTGAAACTAACTGATGAACTATTTAATAATTTAATATCTGCGAATTGTTGATTTTTTAAAAATAATTTTATTTTCCTCAGGTATGACGGGGTGGTTTTAGTGAAATTGTGGTTGATTTATTTTTTTATTTCCTCCCTCTAATAACAAGACAGAGCATGGCGTTGAGTTCCGCAACTATTTCAAAAGTGTACGAAGAGTAGTAGTAATATTTTAATACTAGGATCCTTCTACTTACTGCACTATACATATATGTAAGTGCCTGAATTTAAAAAATAATATTGCATGAAGCATATACCTCCATGTTGATGAAGTCAGATACATTTACGTAAAGTGGGAAAAGACCACTCTTACTGGGAAAGATGGGCCTTCGAGGTTGCCTCAGCCTACTTTGCTATACACTGAATACAGCGTGAAGCTAAAAAAATATTATTTTATAAAAGTGACAGGCGAGGTACTGAATATTTCATTAGACGTCATGTCTTTTTTTATTTGCAAAATGCTAATACGTAAACCGTTTTTAATTTTACTCAAAATGAAAACCTGTTTCAGATTTATTAAAAAATAGAAATGTAATTTAATTCAACTGTACATTCTTGTAATTATTTCTGCTAACTTAATTATGTTTATTAATTTTATAAAATTTTATGGCTCCAGAAGTCATTTCAGAAATTGGGGAACAGAGTGTCGTAACACTAGATTCCCTCTGCCTACCCTGCTGTGTGCGGGATACAGTATGAAGCGGAGAGAACGAAATAGCGATCACTACGGCAAGAATTATATTATAGTCCACGCAAGCGATGTAACAAATAGAGACTATACTTATTTTGAAATCGTATAAAAATTTGAATGATTTCCAAGAGGCGTGGGTTCCAAATCCTGTTACTTTAAATTATTTATTTTTACTATATATGCACGGTGAATATATCTCTATATTATATACCAATCAACTTAAAATTTAATTAACTTAAAAAAATCTGCTGATTTTTTTATTCTTTGGGATTAGATCTATTTTGAGAATTGTCACTAAGATATAGATTTAAAGTATAACTATGAAATATGGTAATAAAATATATATAGTCTATACGATTGGCTAACTACACATTAGTTATGTAGAAGTACATACTAGAATATAAGCGATCGATAATTTTACCAATATGAAGCGGAAATCTCAATTATAATATTAATTACAATTATTTACAAAACGGAGTTAAGCTATGCGTTAAATTTTTAACCTTATAACGCAATCAGATTATAGTTTAACGAACCAACGATGTTTAATTCTAACTAAAAATAGGTACCTTTTTTATATCACATAAAAATTAAATCTGATAAAGTTATTATATTCAACGTCATCGACCTAACATTGTTTTTACATTTTGTTCTTTAAATATATTTGCTCTTAAGCAATCCTTTAACAATACCTTTTTTTATGTGTTTTTTAGATTCATGCTCTGTTCAGCACATAGCAGGGTAGAATACAGGGAATCTAAAAACCTAATACTAGGACTGTGCGCTGAAGTCGTAGACTTGTCCCCCTTCACAACGACTAACCTCGTTTTTTTTACTAACTTTTTTCCAAAATTTATAAGAACAATATAAATAAAAACAATATAATAAATAAAGGAAAATATTGGTTTTTACAAACAGTATAAACTATTTAACATAAAACACAAATTCCCATAAAAAAAATTTTCTAAATAGTTAACAGCCTGGATTTATTTACATTTTTTAAGCTCCTTGGGCAGATTAAATTGGATGAAAAATAGCAATATAATCTAAAAGTTCAACTAAATAAAAAGTTGTAAATATAATGGTTAAGCCATAAAATATTAATATACATATTTATTTTTCACGCATCACAGAATCCAATTAGTATATATTTTGTACTTTTTTGACACCCAACGACTTTTAATATTTATGAATAAAATCAGCGGTGCGTGAGCGTCTTAATACGACTAGATCTCATCCCTTTATATAAATATGAGATATAGACAAATAGAAAAAAAAAAGAAAACAAAAAAAATAAATAGAACAAATATCCTGATTAAAAAAAGAAGTTTTATAACATTTTCTATTAGAAATAATTTACAAATCATTGACCATTACTTAACTAGTCCACTATAAATAAATAAGTAATATATGAAGTACGCACCAGAATAATCTACATCATTAACTTTGAAGCACACCCGGTCCATGTCTGTGAGGTGAGTGCGGCAAGAATGGACTGAGATTCGAAATGACCGATTACTTGCAGTAAGTATAAGAGAGTTGTTTTAAAAATACGTGTAAATGTTTTTATGATATCCTAGTTTTATGCTCGTGGTTTCGCCCGTTTGGACTATGCTAATATTATATTGTTTATTAGTGAAAACTGCATTAAAATTGAGGCCAGTCGTGGCGTATGTTTAATTTTCACTTGAGGAAATGAACCGCCGTTTCCCGCACATCAGGGTAGGCCTTAAGACACTACGTTGCCATGAGACACTTTCATTCCCGATAGAAGAGTTTTGTGTCATGAATATTGCTATATTTTTTATTGAAATATTATATCCTGACGAAACAAAAAAGCGGCGTTGAGTTGCGCAACTCGTCACGTTATGTTTTGAACTCGGACAGAACCTGGACAATAGTGTCCTAACACTAGGGATAACACGGCGCTTATCATACTTCGAAACATATATGTATGCCTTAATCCTAAAAAAATTCAGAAATTCTTTAGAATATCTGGCAATATTTTTGTATAGAATTCCATTTATTGCAGTGTCCAAATGAATCCAGGTCCAGCTGCTTATAGGTACTACATATGTATTACATAAGTATATAGGCAATATCAGGCTTTTTTCTCCATATCAGAAGGTTATGACGCTCCGTTTTTCATTTGACGTCCTATTTTCCGGACATTGCACTTGACTTACGAAAATTTACGCTGCATTATGTCTGCGAGAACGAGGAAATGACAAACAATTACGATTATTCGGATTCCGATCGGGCATCGAACCCACGGCCTCCTTGTAAAAAGATTTTATCAAAAGAAACATATTTTTGGTCACCAGACGTGAAAGCATAACACGAAAGTTGTAATGCATCTCGTTTATTGAGATCAAATTGAGAATTCATTTGCAGTTAAAAATGAGGCTATTATGACGTAGCGCGACAGCATTTTACTGTAAACGACGTGCGGTTCGATTCCTACTCGAGATAATTATTTACTTTCACTTCTTTACTCTGGTAACAAGTCTGAATGGACTGATTAGAACTAGTTGTGGAATTAAACATCCAATATTTTAAAAGTTTGGAGTCTTAATACCAGGTTTCCTCTGATTTCCATGCTATATGAAGGATAACAAAAACATGTTACACGAATGCTATACTTTTTGATTTATATAAATCTTGGTTCATACAAAGAGAAAGTATGATTGCAATAATTATATATGAAAGCTAGAAGATAGAACAAAATATTTTATTAATTGTAAGTAGTAGGTAAGTAAGGTTTTTTAAGATCATTATTTGTGGAGCCATTAGATAAAGTGATAAGGCACTCCGTCCTTTTTCTCGCCCGTGCAACCTTCGAGCTGTCGCGTGATCTTTTGTAACGGTAACAGCCGTGTGTGACCTAAAGGACTACTTCGACATATGAAGAATTTAAACCACAAAATAATTATAGAATCGCTTTTTAGGAAATTTAGCTCTTTTTACCTCTTTTTTTTGTAAATAGTTATTCTAATAAAATAAATATTTAAATTTGAAGTAATTAATTTTGCGATCTTTCTCATTTCCCTTGGTTTACAATTTGTGTATCGGTCGGCAGTTTGTTGGATTAAAATTAAATGTCTAGTCCTTAATCAATGCACTCAAAAGATACGTGAATTTGTATTAAAACTTATCCTTGTAGACCATTTTATACAAAATAGAGTAAATTTTTAAAGAGACATTTTATAATCATGAAATTGGTACTGAATCTACGGTGATTGGGTTCAAGTGACCCTTAACCGATTTTTTATTAATAAAATACAAAACCTTCAGTAGAAAGAAAGAGAGACTGGAGAGTCTTAACACTAGTCTACTGAAAATATATATAAAAGAACCACTAATTAGGATCAAAATAGTAATAAACTCCTGAGACAGAATTACACATCAACTTTTCGACTACGAGCGACTACAGGCGACACCTCAGATACGATCTGCCACTGCGCCTCAGTTTCGATCTCAGATGACCTATATTTTTTGTTAAGAACAAATATGTAAAACCAGTTTATTTTAATATATCTTACAACGCCTCGTATAAAAGTGTTATACAGGTGGAAGTGGCTGCGTTTTTTTTAATAGGAGCAGCATATAGCGTTAAATATTTAAAAACCAATACCTTAAAATACAATCAAGGTTCGTCAACAGCTTAGACAAAGGTTTTGTTTTCATTTGACGTTTTTTATACACACTGTATTCTAAGCAAACATTTGTTAAGAATATTATCTTGTGAAACGTTTTATTTTACAATGATAATTTCTTTTGCATTTTTGGCAAAACATCTTTTGTTATAATTATAATATATTAAGCTTTTATAGAGTTTTTAAAACTGTGTTTTCACTTAAAGTGGTGATGACTCTCTCTCTCTGTATTTAAATAAAAAAACCAGTTAAGTGCGATTCGTACGCTTCCTACTTATGCGCAACAGATCTAATCACCTTCATAGTTCACGAATATAAAACATCTAGAACTGATTTATTGTGTCAGTTCTGCAGCTACAAAGCGTATCATAGCGCGTCGTCTGTCTGCTTTGAAAGGATCGTTAAAAGGCTAATAACACTAGCGGAGCTGGCCCGTTCCGCTCTTGTATTTTACTAATAGTATCCCAAAAGTGGCCGCTTTCAACCGGTTTCAACCGGTTGTATTACAGGATTGTTTATTTAATAAACTGAAAGAAATAAGTTCTATAGTGGTTAACTGTATCATTTTTTAAGTATCTATCGATATTTTTATTGTCAACTTTAATATTATTTATATATATAGCTCTGTTATTGGTAATGTTTTCATCTCTTCGCTCTGGCACCAAGGCAAAAGCCCGGCGTTGAGTTCCACCACTCAAAACGCGATGTCTCGAAAAATTCGGCGAAAAGTCGGGAACGTAGTGTTCTAACAGTAAGTGCTCTCTGCCAACCCAGCAGATAGGCAGACGTGACGGCAACGTGAGACTGATAAGAAATAAATAAACAAATAATTTATTTTTGGAATTTAAAATATGATGTTAAATTTCAATACCTCTGTCTACCTTGTCTTGACCAGGTTACAGCGTGATGCTTATAAAAAAAATGAAAATATTTCATTGATACCTTTCTCAATATTTTTTTTTAATATTATTACAGTTCCCTCATCATAAGTTATTAAAATTAACTCCGTCTATTGGACCTTACTTAGCTTAGTTTTTTCACACATCGATCGCATAAATAGTTCCTACAACTACTGTCAAGTTCGTAAGAAACTCCAATAGATGGCGCCAGTGATATTTAGAATAATAAGATCAAAAGGGTTTGCTACTAGAAATGTAATCGAGGCGAGTTTAAAAAATATATAAATGATGGAATACATAAACTTATGGATTATTCCATAAGTTCATGTATAGATAGTTTGTATATTTATATATATACAGAGGCTAACTATAAATACATAAATATATAAAGTAAAGAACTCAGGATATACACAGAATTTTGGACAATAATTTTATTATATGCAACATAAACGTATAAAACATATTATAAGTCCTTAATTTATCTCATTAGACGAAGTGGAGCGCCGAGTTCCGCTACTCAAAACAAAATGTATTGGATTCCTTGCAGTGTCTTAACATTAACGTTTTTCTCCACCAATGCTATGCGAAAAGAATATGCTTAAATTATTAGGTCTATTTAATCTATTTTTAGATAACATGCGATGTATAAAAATAATATTTCACAAAGCTTTCTTAGTAAATAGTTAACTAAGAAAATAATAGCAGAACTTGTTCTAATATGCCAGTGTTGTCTTTATCAACAATTACTGTCTTAATTAGGAAATGCCTTTTACACTGTTAGGAATATATTTATAATGTACTAGCGACAAATTCGCGGCTTCGCTCGCTTAAACTTGTGAATTATTTGTTTAATAAGTACACGGAATTACGTACTTGCAGCGCACTAAAGATTTTTAAAGTGAAAATTATAATAATAAAACCTTAGGGTTGCTATCTCGTAATTCCAAAAACAATATTAAATTATAAAAAAATCGAACGAATACTTTAATATAATAGTAACGCGTCGTTGTCTGTATGTGAAAGAAATATTACAAAAAATCTATTCAGGGGCATTTAGCAAAATAAAAATCAAAAATAAAATTAAGAAATTTTTTTTTCAAAATAAAACTAGGATTTTTTTTTTAAAGTTTTTGTTTTGTTGTATTATTTTTTTTTGGAAAGATTTAGAATTCCTTATTAGAAAACATACAAAATATAAATATATAATATCCTATCGTGATCGTTCCGTTCATGCAAAAAAATCCCAAACTTATTAAGCGTGGACCTCATGCTTACCGCCTATCGATACAAAGCCGAGCGTCTTCTCGTAATTGCTCAAATAACATATTATATAAGTTGTCACTTATAGACCAATATGTTAGTAATAGGGATGCACGATGATCATCGATTTTCAATGAAAATCGATGTTAGCAGTTAAAATATCCATATTAATAACATCGATGTTGCATTAAATAAAACAGCGATATCAGCAGGGACACATAATCGATATTTAATGGCGTAACGTGCTTTCAAAATTATTACTTTTATTTTTTATTATTCCTTGGTGGTATCGAGTTGAAATTCTAACCGTATACTCAGATCTACGGCCCAATGATCTCCTAATAAAAAAATGTATTTCTACTTAAACTTTCTTTCTACTTAAGCTTTAGAACACATAGAACATCGCTTTAATTTCGATGTTGACATCGATGTTCATCTAACACCGGGCACCCCTAGTTAGTAATTTTTGTGTTTATATGAGATGAGAAAATCCTGGCTGTATTACAAATGATTCTTGGATTACAATGTAATATACTTCTTCTGTTTTCTTTTTGTTTGTATACAGATAATTTCAAATTTTGTAACTTTATTATTTTCGTTACAAAAAGAGACAGATTTTTTTTATTTCACGTTTTATTCCACATTTAGCAGAATATAAATGCAAAGATACTCATTCTCAAATAGAAAGAACTGAATGCTGCGCCTTGTCTTATTACCACACACCACATATTATTATTACAGCGAGGCAAGTAAAATAATAAGTGGGAATCTAACCTAAACACAAGACTTCCTTCTTTTATTTTTATCGTGTCATTTTATGTTTGAACAAAATATATTGTATGTTAAAAATGGTACAAACCCTCAGTTTATTCTTCCATTTTTTTTATATGTATCGCTTCTGGTTTCTAATAATACTTTAATCTGTAATGTTTATTTAATACGTCAGCTAGAGCCGCATGTAACATTAGAATTTACTGCGTACATACAACATACATACATACATACATCGTTAAATTAACAGCGGCCTCTTAATTTTAACGGATTATGTTCTCTTTAATTAAATTACGTTGATGTTGGCAATTTCTGTCCTGTTTTAACTTAAAATACGCTTCGTGTGTTCATGTTTAATTTTAGTTTTGATTATTAAAAGACGGCAACGGCGAAGTAATTATAGGAAGCGCGGAGTTGAGCTCTGCAACTTTACTGACATTCTCTTGACGGAGAGTTTTTACTTTATTGCTGCCTACCCTAGCTGCTTGACTATATATGTGGGGTTAAGAAGGATTTGAATCTTCACTTGGGGCAAGGGATATTTTAAAACTTGTACGTTCTACCTACTACCTGCCACTTCACACTTATAAAAAATATTTTTGACTTACAATTTCCTACTATTAATAGACATCGTTTGACGAAAATACAGTTTACTTTATTTAAACTTTCCCATTGTTCTATTTATCTAATACCCGATGACCTTGACGCTTTTGTTGTGCAGGCAAACTCGTGTATGTGCTATACGAGTTGACATGGATCTTTATATCAATATCACTGTCTGCCACCGTCTTTGTTTTTAAATGTACGTTTCTTGTGATACTCTTATGTATATATTTTTTGTTACATGTTTTTATAGCTTCTCTATTCCTTTCATTTGCCGCCTAATTCCGCGACACCCAACACCGCACCTCGCTTTCTCACCAGAGAGAGAGAGAGAGAGAGAGTAAATCAAAATAACTCTTCCTCTGGAAACGGAATTTAACTCACAGCTGTTACGTTTACACGCAATGTCTCGATGATTTGACGATAAGTTGGAAAAAGGAGTGTCTTAACACTACGCTCCCTTTATCAACCTTACTATAGGCGAGATATAGCGTGAAGCCGTTGTCTACAATGACTAAACTTAATTCATAACTTATTTCCTACCAGCACTTGTAGTAGCATTATCAGGAATTCCGAAACTAAAACACTTGAAAGTACTACAAACTTAAATTATTCCGTACAAAGCAAAAGTTTATACATATATTCTATAGAAAACACGTCGTCTTTGTTAAAACGTGACGGATTAAAAAATTCTCGACACCCAAATTTTTCTGAGAAACTCCTGGGGTTGTACTTTTGAACTGAGCGCAAAGTAGTTACAAGTTTGGAGTAGGAAAAAATCCTTTTAAAGTATTTGAAACAGCAACCTTGAGACGAACAACTCCACTCATGACCTCCGAACTTGTGTAAGAGGCCGTCGTGGCGCAGTGGCACAAGGGTGCCGCCCGGAAACGTGACGGTGTGTTCGATACCCACTCGAGGAACCGAACCCACAGCCAATAGACTTTAACGTTAACTAACACCAACTTAACCGAGTGTAATAAAACAAATTATTTAAAGTGTTAAGTAAAAAATTTTAATATTTAATTAATTTGATTGAACCAACTTTAAGTTTATTAGCAAAGGGACGAAATTGTCACTTAAAATAATTTCAACTGTTGTATAACGAAAAATAGCTCTATTATCCGAACTCAAAGCTCTCAACCTGTTGTGTGAAATACCGAACTTACAATGAGATGTTGACAAAGGGATCTCAGTTTAATAATATACCTATTTCGTAGGCCTCGCCTTATTTGAATTTGTATGCTATCTCAATAGAAGCCCGTGGAATTGAGCGTAGCGGAAAATTGGAGATATTCCGAATTGTATTGACCATATAAAAATGAAGTCGTTCGGCTGGAAAATATTGATGGCATTTGAATTTTTTGCCATTTGAATTGAGGACAAACAGATATTTTTCTTATTTAGTTTAAGCTTTATTTAATTTTTAATTTTTTTTTGCTTATACTGCGTGTTAATAAGCCAGGGTGACCTAAGCATCTCATTTAAAACTGTGTAGATAGTGAACTTAGTATTTATACTTAACTTAGTATTATTTTTAACTTATGATTTTTTTTTGTTAAGGGTATTTTTTTAAAGAATGGAAGTGTCTTAAGTGAAAATGAGCGGCACTAAAACTTGGTTCCCAGATTTATCTGCCTAATTTGCTATGCTCGCTCAAATTACCAACATAAATTATTATCTAATTCTCCCATCTAATCTAATAGTATTCGTTTTTTTTTTGTTTTCAGCTTCACACCGTATCCCACACACAGCAGGGTAGGCAGAGGGAACCTCGGTGTTAAGACACTCTGTTCCCCACTTTCTGCCGAATTCTACAGGCATAGTGCGTTGACTGGCAGAACTCAACGCCGCGCTTTGCCTCGACACCAGAGCAAAGAAAAATGGAAATATAAACGTAAAGAAATATTTCACTTCCTCGAGTGGGAATCTAACCCACAACCGTCGCGTTTACGGGCGGCATAATAGATATTTAAAAAAGAAGACGTTCATTGTTATTTTTTATTGAGAGCTTAAAACTTAAATAACATTGTTCTTTTTTTAATTCGAAAGGTAGGCAGACAGATACCTAAGACGTTTAATTTCCCATTGTCAAATAAATATTCGACATATTGAATGTAGGTGTTTGGTTTAACGTCGCGATATGTCTTGTTCTTAGATGCGGGGCGAGCGTCTGAAAATAATTAATTTCCTAAAATCGAAATCGAACCCGCAATTGTGATAATTTACTTAACTCATCAGCAAAGTCTTAAAGGTTTTAGTATATACTTTACAATATATATTTAACTTTAAATATTTCAAGTCTATTATTACAATTTAATATTACTCTCGCATGCATTCCGGTGGCTTCACCAAGGATTTCCCACAGGCTTATGACGCTTAGAGGCAATATCTTCCTCTTCGGAGTATTTGATTTCCTTCACAGATCTATATCTAAAGAGGAAGTTAGCATTATGATTTTATAATTTAAAAAAAAAAAATTTTAAAAATTAATATTTTTATTGGTAAGTGTTTTTTTTATTATTTTGAAATTGGAATTTTTAACAGTCATCAATATATTTTTCAATTTTAAATATTAAAATAAAGTTTTAACTGACATCAAAAAAGAGTATATTATTATTTTGACATTATGTGTATGTATTTTTGCAAGCTTTTATTTAACTTGTAATGTATGGATGAAAGTATGTTTGTTTAGGTCAAATGTTACAAGTTCATTTGAAGAACTTCCTCACATTCTATGAAGTTATAATTTTATTAATTTGTTAATGAGGCCGTCGTGGCGCAGCGGGACAAGGATGTGACTGTAACGCGACGGTTGTGGGTTCGATTCCCACTTGAAGAAGTATTTATTTACTTTTATATTTCCATTTCTTCGCTCTGGTGTCTTCTGCCACTCAACACGCAATGCCTCCAGAATTCGGCAGAACATGGAGAACGGAGTGTCCTTAAGACGCGGTTCCCTCTACCTACCTTGCTGTGTGCGGGATACAGTTTGATTTTTTTAAAATTTATTAATATTACAGATAGACAGCACACATCCAAATATTTTTGCTCAATACTGAGTGACTGACAGAAAATATATAGCCGAATGTATGTATGTAGATATTTTTTCAGCGAGAAAATATCTCTTAGGAAAATCAACCACCACGCATGTGAAACCGCGAACGATAGATATGTGTCATATATTAGGATAATAGTTTGGATATCTCATAACATCCATCTATCTATTTATCTATCTATATATCTATTTCAATTCGGTCGAAGTCGCGGGGAAATGAAGCCGTAGGAATGTATCAATATCTCGTTTCGTGAATAAAATATATGTAATATGGAAGCCACACATAATATATTCCTATACTTACTAGCTTAGTCGGCGATAGTGTGGGATTATACTTGAAGACGCTGTTACAAATCCGGCTACATTAGGGATCTATGTGTGTGCAGATTCTTAATAATATTAAATAATTACCTAAGTTAGTACCCTATGAATTTTGATTTATAGTTTCGAACACTGCGTTTTTTGTGATAAAGACGGCCATATCTTTTTTCTAAGTAAATATAGAAAAAAATTATGATTTTTTCAGGAAATCATTGGACGGTCTGTGTATACATATATTATGGTATAGTTTGAATTTCAGCTCGATATCTCCAAGTGGGCCTGAAATTAAATCTGTCGTCTTGAAGGACAGACAGATAGACGGATGGAAAAAGTGATCTTATAAGGGTTCCTTTTTTCATTGAAAAGTACGCACTTAAAAGTTACCTATCATAGTATATGCAAAAAGCTTTCCCGAAAAAACTACATATTGTTGATATTCAAGAAAAGCATTTTAAATATATACGCATTGTATACGTATATATTTAAAATATATATATATTATATGTTACGTCTTATTTTGTAATCGAGCATAATCTCCTTAATGTATCTCCCGTGTAATGACAACACAGCCCAAAGTGTAAAATTTTAACTGTCAAGCAGTATTAAGATAAGGAACTCGAAGTGCCTACTTCAAAGTATGAGAAATAATACAATTTAGACAAAGCACATACCGTTGTATGGGAACAGGTATTTCTTAACAAAATTACATTTTTTTTTTCAAGTACTCAACATCTCAGTGGGAGGAAACGACGCTGTTAAGAGACATATTATGAATCTTATTATAAGGGTACAAGTTACAACTTATAAGAATATTTAACATAATGCCCTTTAGGGATATTCTTCCATATATATACGCCATATTTTTTTTTCTTTGATTTAATCTCTTTGCTGTCAGTGCGATGATTGCGGGTTCGATCTTCAATCAGGTTCAATTGTTTCCATTTCTTGTCTTTGGTAAATAAAGCGTGGCATTAAATTCCGCCAAGTGAGGAACAGAAGGATTTTTTTTTTTGAAAAACGACTAGTGTATAGAAATATATTATTTATATGTAATTTGGTGTTTCAATAACTATTCATAGGTTCAGTTTCTTGTTCGTAGTAATGTGATACGTGAAGTGTTAAAAAAAACATTGATTGGAAACATTATGTCATTACAAAATTTAGGAATAGGAGTAAAACATAAAAATAATTATATAGCATAGCTTCTGCTCGCATGATTATAGTATTGCGCCGCCCTTATTATTGCAGGATACATTCCGTCCTTCCCAGGTATCGCACACGAGGTAAATATGTAAATACCTCTGAAACCTTGTTTAAAAAACATAAGGGTTTTTTTGATATTTTGCATGCGGCTTGTTATGGTATATAATATTATGGGCGAAATTCTTGGGCCAATCCAAATTTTAATAACATTTAATGATCACATTATATATACATTACTTCCGCATATGATAGGGTAGGAAGAAGGGACTTGGAAACCTATTGTTAAGACACTCTGTTCCCATAGGACACTTCGCGCTCACACTTTCCGCCGATTCTTGAGGCATTTTATGCTGAGAACGGTTGAATGAGGTGTTAAATGGAGCGGAACTCAACGCTGCACTGCCTCGGAATGGAGTAAGGAACAAATATAATCTTAAAATCAAGTCGCGCCTGTGTGTATTGATATAATGTAATAAGAAAGACTAATGATTCAACCTACTTCTGATTATTACATTAGAAGTTTTAGAAATATTTACGACTATATCAAAGTTTTCCACAAATATTTTTAAAGTGAATAAAGAGAGCCCCGGAGAGTAAATCTAAATTTATAATCCTTTTACATCTCTTAACTGATCTCACATCTAGTCCTAAAGGTCCGGCCCTGAATATTCATATAAGATGGTAATAAATAAATGCTTGTGTATGGTCTGCAAAATATATTGTTGATTCTTTTTTTTTTCATTTTACGTTTTTTTATTTACCTCGTTACCAGAGGCGTAAAATTATTTATACAATTCCCCCGAGAAAGAATCAAACCCACAAATCGTACTTTATGTCCCTGCGCCATGATGTCTTCAAAAATATTGTTAGCTTTCCAAATCTGGATATCTAAATCAAATATCACAAATATGCGTCGAAATTTAAAAATCAATGTATTATATGTAGGTACTATATTGATCATATCCTCCTAAGACCCAAAGCAGAAATGTACGGAATTGAGCCGTGTTTTTTTTTATTCAAAAATACAAACAAATTAACAAATTGTAAGTGAAGCTGTTAATGCACGTATTAAATGTTGGAAGGTGCCCAGATGATAAAGAAATAACCTAAAAAATATAACTTTTTTATTATTAAAAATTCTTAGTCATTGTTTATTGTGGATACTTTTTAATGTCATCATAAATTCAAATAAGAACTACGAATACCAAATTAACAATACAATAAAATATAACATAATATTATTTATTTAATGCTGCATTTTTTTTGCTAATTGTACAAACAATGATCCCTGTGCAAACATAAGAAACGATATTAACATAGAATTTGGTTGCTTTTACTTTGACAGTGTTAACTCCAACGAAACTTCTGAATATCACATTTGAAGGACAGTTTGTTACTCCAATTATTAATGACGAAAACCTCATGGATAGTGGTAGTATAAAATGAAATTACATACGTAAAAAATACACGATGTCTCGTGACGCAGGGGCGTAAGCGCGCGACAAAGCAAATGAATGATAATATTTAAGATTACACAATTCCTCAACTGGGGATCAAACCCACACTCTGCCACGACCGGCGTCATGTTATACAATATTTAACAATACCTTTATTATATCTTTACGCCTCCAATGTGCTTTACTATCAGATCAAAAATAAATGAAATTACAATGTGTCATGACTGGCAAAGGTATTGAGAATATTTTTATAGCTTCTATACAAAAAAAAAAGCTCAATGTTACGCTTCGATGGACAAAATGTGAGTCTGCTAGTGTCATTTCTTGTTGACGAGCTCTTACTACCATTTCATTTGTTCAATGTTCTGGAAAACTTATGCCAGGCGAGGATTCTTATAGGCTTGGAGTAGAGAAAAAAAAAACAGCCTTATACTGCGTCCTGTATACAACAGGATAGAATAATATCATTGATAGAAAATTTTGTGGTAGTTCGATATCCGCTTTCCAAAAGAAAGAAAATAAAACAATAAGTTTAATTTAATTAATTATTATTACCTTATTGTTTTATTTTCTTTTCTTTTTCCAGTTTCACGCTAGTAATCTTAGTGTTAAAATACTCCGCACCCCACTTTCTGAAGAACTCTGGACGCAATACCTATTGAGTAGCGTAACTCAATTCCGCGCTTTGTAATAACTAAGTCATTTCCTCTAGTCGGAATCGAACCCACAACCTGTCGCTGATGCTACTGCGCCACGACTGACCTATTTTAAATATAATTAACCCAAATTCACACAGATAGTTCATTTAATTTAATTCAATCGTTATTTACTTCATTATTCTAAAACGTAACTAAATCTATATATACGATATCTTTGTCCCGAACCCGAAGGGAAATCACAATGCGGTGCTTCCCCTATTTCAGATTTCAGATATGGTTGGTACATTTCAATGAATATCGTCTTTTATTGTTCGTAGAGTCTAATTAACTTTTAGATAACTATTTCTTTATTTAATTTATTTTCATAGTATCAAGTTCAATCTGCCTATCCTGCTTTGTGCGGGATATATACAGCATGAAGGTAAAAAGAAATTATTTCCTCCAAAATAGAGTTTGAAATAATATATTCGTAAGTTAGGAAGTGATTTTAAATAGAAATATATTTTTCAATTTTTAATTTAGCATTATTCTTAGTAATTTTGTAGTATATAATATTTTTATTATCCAGCTGTGGTGCAGATGATTTTAACGCGTATGTATGTCTGTTGGTTGCTTAAAAAAACATTTTGAACACACAAAAAGGCAGATAAATTTCTCTCCATCTAATTAAAAACATGGGACATAATTATTTTGATTTGTGCGTTGATTTTTATCTTGTTATCAATAAGACAAAATCAATTTTTCAGACAAAATCTGAAGACTAGGAATCCTTGCCTGCCTTCCAAATGTGGGATTAAGAGTGAATTTTAAAACCTATATGATAATAGCAAACAATAATGTGTTTCTACAATATATTTAAATGTTTCCTAACTGTCTATTTCATTCACGATTTAAAAAAAAACTTAAAGCAAAGTAGCTTTCAAAAACTATTCAATTATAATAATATAATATCATTATATATATATATATATATCTATACTTCACGAAGTAATATTAGTACACCACAGCTAGAGGAAGCGTATTTAGATAATTGTACAACTTTCCATAACTTTGGTAAGTCGTCAGGAGCGTGTACGTGGTAGCTTTTACTAAAGTTTATTAATAATTATGACACCTATATACAGTGTCAAATCTGGTTCTATAAAATCACTAATTAATTGATACTGATGGGATATTCTTGTGAAAGCTGTTTATTATTATTGCTCAGTATTTCCCAAAGTTTACTGTCAAAAAAACAAACATCGCGACTGCATGAGAATATAAAGAAAAAACAAGGCCAATAGTTCATTAGGGCCAGCAGTCGGGATCCACTTAAATTTTACAATGCTCGTTGTGGAAATGTAGTTGCTTGAAGAATAGGTCCCGACTGTTGTTCCAAATGAATATTTCTTTGTTTTTTCTCTTTTTAATATTATGTAATCGTTTTTTTTATTTTGTTTTACAATATTTTTTATTAACTTGTGAATATCGAGTCGACACTGTCCTCGGTCACTGTAAATCATTTAAATTTTAAATTATATATTTTCATAAATGCCATGAATGAAATAAAAAATTGAATATCTTTACAGCTAGTGCGTTTACTTTACAATTTTTTAATAATTACATTACAATTTTTTAATAATTACATTCTTAGGACATGGTTGTGGGTTCAATCTGTGTTGAAGTAACGTTTCGGTTGAGCCACTCCTGCTGTCCAAAATGTCTTAATATAATTTATATTTCATCTTAATTACCCCATATTTTGTTACCGTGAAACGTATTTTTAGTCTCGCTGAATTAAATTTTCAGTTAATTAGAACGACTAATTGAATTTTTAGACTTACGACTGAAAAGCGAAAGAAAATGGCAGACTTTTATTTCAATGTATGCTAAGTCTCTACTTCAGCTTATGAATGACTGTTTTTAAAAAGACAAGTCATGATATTTCGATTCGGCTGGAAAGCCGAAAATGTACGTAAACACTTTTTGCCTACCCTGCAATGGAAGGAAAATGGTAAAATAAGATATTCTGTACCATAATTTAGTCCATTAAGTTTTACTTGAAACTTTCAAATATGCTAATAACGCTTGATTCAATTACGAAATTTTCATAATGTTAAAGACCTTTATGGGCACTGATCACCATACCCGCAAGACATTAACGATTTTAGCTGTGGTTTACTCTGAGCGCCGCAATATTTATAGTTTAATGTAAACTTTCAATATTGATTATACCGTAGAGGAGAGGGACATTGTAAATAATACTTGAATATTCTGTAACCTTTTTAATAGCCGTAAAATCTTTTTAAAAAAAAATTAAAATTACAAAAGTTAATTTTGTAAATATTAGCTTAACGCTGTATCCCGCACACATGATACCTAGGCATGGGGAAACTAGTGTTAAGAAATTCTGTTTCCCATTTTCTGCCGAATTCTTTAACGCATTGCATATTGATTTCAATAACAGAAACACCATTGCATAGAAGATTTGTCTGTCTGTCTATTACTGTGTTCATAAATCACGCAAATTTTACTGAAGAAAAATTATCGAACTTTGGTGTGATAGTAATTTAGAGCCTGGAGGTTCACTTTTTCCTGTAGTTTAATGTAGTCCCATAAAAAAATAAGATCCAATAAAATAACTGACAGCTTTTGAATAGAAATGAATGATTTTTTATAATTTGATATTTTTTTCACCAGGGCGGGGAAATGAAAATAATTCAAACCCTCGGAGGGCAGATCAAACGAACAACTGTCACGTCAACTGGCATGTACAGCCGCTCCCGTCCCACCGCGTCATGACGACTGACTCAGAATTATTATTTATACAAAATAACTAACAATAATGTACGTCATTTGCTATCATTGTGTACTTTTATACTTATCCGTATTCAAAATGTAGCAGAAACATAGCAATTAGCTGTATTATAGTTACCGTTCCGTAGGCTACTTAATTGATATTGAGCCGTAGTCGATCACCTACCGCGCTCGTAATCCTTATATAGTCGTACATTACAGTTTCTCTTAAGAACCTTAGCCACTAAACAACGACTATCGCATTCACAGCTACATACAACATCTCTATCTCGCTGTCTTAAATGCAGCTTAAAATATGTCACATTGTAGAGCAGGAAGATATGAAATATTATTTAAATAAAATGATTTATAAATTGTGTCTTTGTTCTTTTATGTTTATTAATATAAAATGACATTACTTACTAGCCAAAGAATAGTGACTTTGTAATAAAAGTATTATCAAGTATACTTATTTGTTTTCAATTATATAATTAAATGTATATTTATGTGCGTCTTGCCCGCCGGGGGTTCCATATCAAATTAAAGTAAATATAATATAAAGTATAATGTTCTATAACACGAAAGTAAATTTTTACATTTTTTTTTTTTAAATTTGCCGTAATCTCCTACTTGTTGTAAATTTTCCTAAGTGTTGTTCCACGAAAAATACTATTTGTATTTATGAGATTGGATCTCTTTTGAGCATCTATTTTCTTATTACGTAATATTATCCTCTCCACTGTGGAACGGCCTATTTGCGGCAGTGTTTCCCGGTCGATACGACATGGGTACCTTCAAATATATAAAATCTGTACGGAAACGATTAAAAATAAATATTTCTTTTTACTTTTCAAAGCGTTAAGTCATTTAAAAGTCACACAATTCGTTTATTGCTCTAGATTTCGACAATAGTTTTTTCGTTTGCCGTTATAACTTTACAATGTTTTAAATAAATTCAAATATTTTTACGGACAAAATAGCTGCGAAATGCGAAAGGTATGGAATGTATATATATATATATATATGTGTGGGTATGTATATATATGTGTGTGCACCTACAAATTTAAACTTGTAACTACTGCATTAAATATTTATTTGAAATATCGCACTTTATACGAGTACATTGGTACAGGAGTGCTAGTTTTAATATCGTATTGACGCTGCGTCCTTTGGGAAATCAATGGATTCAGTGTCTTTTAGTTTATAATACAGCTTATGGAATTTTATTATATGGGGATTTATCTATGGATTTTTAAATATATTACGTGATTTATAATATTATAATATTATATAAGATCAAAGAACATGAAAGTAGACTTTCATTACTGTCTTTATTCGTGCGAGAAAAGGAACGCGCTCCGTTCTCTCTGACTACCCCGCTAGGGATAAAGCGTGAAGCTAAGTTAAGTTTAACTTACCATCTTGGTTTACTTTAATTACAGTAAGACATGTTGGAACATTATTGTTTTAGCTCTACGTCGTATCCCGTACACATGGCGAGCAGAGGGAACCTGAGTGGTGTTAACTCCGTTTCAATTAAGACATTTCCGTTGCCCAATGTTACGCAATATCTAGATAACATATATTGTGTTTTGAATGACAGAACTCAACGCAGCGCCTAGAGCGTAGAAGTGAAAATATTTAATATTTCATTTTCTGGACTGGACATCAAATCTGCAAACTATCGCGCCTACGCTCTCGAGTCGTGCCGTTGCGCCACGACCTCACTAAAAAGTTTACATGGCTCTAAATAAGTTTGTCGTATAATATTATGTATTTAGATACACTTTTTACAACTGTTTCATTCTGCCTATTTTAATAACATAAGTTTTAGACAATTCAACCGACGTCAACTTACTTATTCAAAAGAAACAGTATTTACAGTAGTAAGAGAAGACGAATAGAATTCGTACGTCTGTCAGTAAACCACGCTTTAACCAGCAGAGCGTAACATAATGCATGCCTCACATAGAGCCTCGCATACACTGAGCCAGTCACTTTGAAAGCTCTCACACATTCCCATAAAATGAAATACTATTACATTTCCTTATTATTATTATGACTTAAAGCTATCGGGTACCAGGAGATGCGGATTCACATCCCATTAAGATGTGGTGTAATTTATAAAAATTTACGTTTGTTTTCTAAAAAAGTATACTATATATTTTCTTTTTTAAGAGTGGATTTTATTAATGTTAAACATATTTAAATACTGGATTGATTTAATGTCATTATGATGAAAATCAAATCTCAACACATAATATCTCCAAAGTACGGAAAATAGGGAACGAAGTCGCATTTTGCTATTTTAATTTTATAAAAAAATATGATTATAATGCTCCATTTTAACTCTAATGCTTGTAGTAATTTATAGCTGTTACTAAAGATTATTTACTATTTAGTAAAAATAAGGAGAACATTTAACTACACTATATATAAGGATCGCACGCGAGGTGGATGACGGACCATGGCCCGATATCAATTAGGACGCCTACAGCGCCTCCTGGGAGCGATGGATAAAACGTACGAACTAGCTGATTACTATGTTTCGACCACTAATTACTTCTATAGTGTGTATAGAGAGACTTTTTATTATATTTTATTTAATATTGAAAGTAAATGATAAGAAATTTAAGTACTAAATAATTTTTAAAGTGTTTAATATTTTCCCACTGATACTATCGATGATGCTGCCAAGATATAGCCGCCGTGGCTCAGCAATATATTCGCTCAGGTACCGAGGCATGAGCCCGGCGTTGATTTCCGCCACTCAACACGCAATGCCTCGTAAGCTTCGGCGGAAAATGAGGAACAGGCTGACTTACAGCTAGATTCCCTCTGCCTACGCTTCCTTTATATATATATACATATATGTAGATACAACTATTTACAAGATATAGATAGATACAACGTGAAGCTGATCTAACGCTTAAAACTTTCAAATTATGGTAAAGATTTTAATAATGTTCTTAGAGATATATCTAGTGATTTAAGTTACATATATTATTCACATATTGCATAGTAAACAGTTTTTCCAGGTTGAGGCAACCGATGCTTGCCTTAAAATAATTGGAAAACACATAACCATCCCGCTTACAGCTAGACCATGATCATATGCTGACCTATTCCACCCAGAATGGATTCATATTTTATATATTATTTAGTTTTAAAAAGAGCGTAGAAGCTAAGTACATATATGAGGCCGCAAAAGTTCATCGTGTAAATCTTTCCTGTACGGTCCGTGATATTAAATTTCTACTTTCCAATATATTATTTTTAACGACGTTCCTACAGATTAATAAGGGAAACTTTTAGCTTTTTAATGATATCAAGATATACATTTTCTTGTATATATAGATCTATATATATATATATATATATATATATATATATATATATATATATATATATAGGAGACTGTACTACAAAATATCAACTGTCGTAGATATGGTCGCTCTTTCATTGAGATATAAAAAGACGCTGATTTGACCTGGGCGAAGCATTTGGCCCGTGAGAACGTTAGATATTAGACGTTGTAGTCGATGTGATTTGTAATTAGGTTGTTACTAGTTCTTGTCAGCAAGTTATAAAGTAATTGAAATGTTCTTAATTGTTAAATATTGTGAACTGGTTAAAAGTACTGCTATAATTAACACTGAGTAAGTGCCTATATGCGCCCGTAAGCTTAAATGAATAAATATTTTTATGTTCAATAAATGCAATTGTATTTTGTAATATTAGAGTTGTTGTTTTTCTTTTAAAATGTCACTTTTATAACCCCACAATATATATATATATATATATATATATATTTCAAAATAATATCTACAGACATTACTCAAGGTAGCTCAATAGTTCCGACGTCGGATTTTTTTTCATTTCACTGTTTTTATCCATACCTGTATTTCGTGTGACGGACACATACACATCAAGTATTATTTACTTAGTAGTATTTTTGTTACTACAATTTTTGTAGTAACAAAAATACTACTAAGCGTTAGTGTGCGTGTTTATGTCATACTTTACAAATAGCGTTTTATTTTAAAACGATAATTTTATTATTTGTTTTGTTTGAAAAAAACACTTTTTTGTTTATGGATTTTTTTTAATTCTTAATTATATAAGACTCTTATAGAGTAGTTAAAAGTATGGTTTCTTGTAAATTTTGCTTACACTTCCAATTGTATATATATCATAAATATATATCTATCATATATCTATACATTAATGGTTGTACTGTTTTTTTAAGGCCAGTAGTGGTGCCGGGGCACAAGCGTGCGAATGTAAAAGCGACTGGTTGTGGGTTCGATCCAGGCGAGGAAATAAAATATTTAATTATATTTATATTTTCATTTCTTCACTCTACTGGATAAGAGCGGTATTAACCTTCGCCATTCAACACGCAAGGCCTTCAAGTGGTGTCTTAACACTAGGTTCCGCTTGCCTGTCCTGCTGTGTGCGGGACATAGTGTGAAGCTGATTCCTTAGTAATATGAATGTTCTGTTTTGCAAAAAAGATAATATAAATAAAATTTGTAAGCCCGCAAAGACATAACCATTCCTTTGCAATCACGCTTGTTTGTACATACAGGAAGCTTTAATAGTCATGTCTCCAGAATCGCTGAACGGATTTACATAATTGAGGTATCATCAGATTCCTCTTAGTAGCCCAAGTGTACTTAGATTTTGTGACGTTAAAAAATTCAACATGGCGGCTGTGTGACTATTTTATGTGAATCCTAATGAAATATTGGGCTTGTTTTTTTTTAGTTTTATACAGTTGGCTTTTTTGTTTTTGATAATATTTTTTATAGTATGTACATTTTGAAAATAGAAAGTCTGGCAAAGGAATATATACTCAAAACGGCTTTAAAATCAAAAAGTGCTATAAAAATTTATTTACAGATTCCACAATTTCCTTATTATTAGCTTAAAATGGGGAACATAAAAATACTGTAATTTGATTTTATTTTTATAAAAATAATTTTATATAATATCATATTATTGTAACCGTATTTTATATTATACAAAAGCTTTAAGGTCAGCTACCTGGTGACACGCTAGTAAAATTTGAAGTCATCCATATTGGTTTCACAAGCTAAACATATTTTTTCAATGGTGTGAGGCCCATCTGAAAAAATAAACGACTATTTTACTTTTTAAATTAATACAGTTTAATTTATGTCAATTTAATAGGTGTAATTAATAAGCAACATAAGCGTGCGGCTATAAACGCGACAGTATATGGGTTCGATTCCCATAAATATTCTCATCACATTTAAGTCACTAACGCAACATAAATAATTTTCCATACATACCTATTTGAAACCACTCATTCTCAGGTAATCCGGTGTCTTTTCTAGCAGACACTATGGCCTCTCTCATCGCGAGTGGTACTGCTACTGCCATACAAATAGCTGGCTCGGAGCAGGCTTAAAATTTATATACATAAAAGATATAAATTTGATACTTATTTAGAAGACATTGAAAAGTTAAAAATACCTTTAGATCCTAGAATAGCTTTGCAACTGTAGGATTTATTACGTAAAGACACGTTAAATATCGTCGGTATATCAGTTGCAAGTGGCACAAAATAGTTCCAAGTTCTATCAGTTAACAGTTCGCCTGTTTCAGGATTATATTTTAATTCTTCCATTGTTTGATAGCCCACACCTTGTATGAAGGCTCCCTCTACCTGAAATCATCTAATCTATACATATATAATAAAGCAGAAGAGTTCGTTTGTTTAAATGCTAAGATCTCTGGAAGTCGGATTTACTTATTTTTTGATTATAGCTACATTCCTCAGAAGTGCTATTAGCCACATAATATTTCGGTGCGTTTGTTCGTATAATAAAATGAGGCCGTGATGGTATAACTGAAATGGTTTTCAGAGGATCTGGATTATACATTCAGAGGAATTGATTATTTTCACGTAGTAAAAAGATAAAATACTGATTTGAATCCCACCACTCCAATATGCAATGTTTCGAAGCTTGAGCATACACTTACCTGCCCAATATCAATTGCTGGATTGACACTTTTTCCGACATCTTCTATCAAATCAACCTGGAGTAATTGCCATTCCCCTGTTAAAATATCTACTTCTACTTCGGCTAAAGTGACTCCATAAACATTATATTCAAAAATATCTTTAGCCCCTATATCTCCGTATGCTTGCAAATTCATTCTTAGTTTATAAGCTTCAGCAATAAGTTGTTCCCACGTCGGGTTTCCCATTTTCGCTCTAAGAGGTGCAAGTCTTTGAAGAAGTTGCTCACAGCATCTTTGAACTCCCAAAGCTACGTATTGAGAAGTTAGACTTGCGGCTGTATGAGAATTGTTAGCATTTGCTGTACTGTTACTGGCTTTGGTCTTAATTTTATTTAATGGTATATTAAGGAAGTAAGCACAAACTTGTATCGCCTTTGTATTTATTCCCTGTCCTATTTCAACACCACCATGAGTTATTGCAACTGAACCGTCACCGTGATATACCGATAGTATAATATTCATTTGAAACGGTGTGACGCTTTTCCATTTCATAAGAGAAAATCTTAATCCTCGTTTCTTCCAGCGGTTACTTATATTATATTTGTGAACACTTTCTCTTCTTTTTGTATAATTTGAATTGATTTTGATTGTATTTATCATCTCAAGAATATCAGGGTAGTGTTCTGGGTCTAAATTATTTAAACGAACTTCTAATGGATCTATATTTAATTCATAGGCTATTCTTTCCATCATAACCTCAGTAGTATTTATGCTTTCTAATGTACCTGATATTCAAAAATTTTAATTAGATTGTCAATTGATACTAAAAGCGCAAAATTTATATAGTTATCTGAGTATATGTTATGTGAGTTATGTGAGTACCTGGTGAACGAAACCATGTATTCGACGGAGTGTCAGTAACTGTATTGAAACATCGAAAATTCCAAGTGTCTTTTTTATAGCAATTATGATATGTCTCTAATGTGAGATTTACTAAAAGTTCATTCACAATGTAACCATTGTCTTCGAAAATATCATAATTCAAATATTGGATAACACCCTTTTCATTAACTCCAATCTAGAACATTTAATATTTATAATTTCTTAAAAAATTAAGGTTTTCGTCAATCATCTTTCAAATAATATAAATATGACAATAAAAATGCTAATAATAAGAAATGACTTACCTCATAATTTGTTGATGAAGACATTCTTTTCCCTAATGCTTTCGTTTGAATTTGGAGTGGCAAAAGGAATCTGCATGGTCTCTTTAACTTGTACGCAGAAATACAACAAGCTGTTGCAACTAAGGTCTGTCTGGTTAGTTTTAAGCCGTAGCTCGCACCAACTTTCAGCGCTTTCACATCTACACTAAAAATAATATGACCTTGAAGTCCGGCCTCAATAATTTATCTACCTTTGACTATCTGTTAAATGATAATTTTACAGATATACAATAGATCTATATGTAAATGTATATGTATGATTCTGTAAATATTTTTTGTACAATAATAAAAAAATACCTATTTTGGTCAATAGCTAAGCATCTGGATATCATTAATTGATCGGCGTCAATATAATGTGACGAAGGATTTACTTTTAGTCCGTCATCTGTAGGCCATGTCACGCAAGCAATATTCTCCAAGCAAAAGTGATATTGGCCAAAAATTGTCTCTTCACCTTTGATAACTTTTACAATACGTTTACCCCGCCTGGTGGCATCCCTAGTCTTGAATAAAGTAGTTTTTTGTGCGTCATTCTTATTTATTCTTACATCAATACTGGGTTTGCTTACATCACGATATGTCACTTTAACGAGCAATGCAGCTGTATTTGCTATATGATAAGTTTCCCCTACAATGATTCCTAGAGGTTGATTGAAATAACGGACTTCACCATCACATAGAATTTCTTCATTTACCAAATTATTGGGGTCCTCTACAAATGTGAATGAATTAAGACCTGGAATATCTTTAACTGAGTAAAATGCTAAGACACCAGGTTGTGCCTGCAACAGTTTAAATTTTGTTATTTATCAATGATTGTCATTCTTACGTATTAATTATACCTTTACGAAAAATTGTTTACCAATGCATCTGTAGCGTCTATAGAGTGAATAGTTCCTTTACATACATTGGCAAGGACAAATGTGGCAAACACTTGTTTAGGGATCGCAGGTATATCTTCTGTATATACAGCCTCACCTGCACATTGAATCTAGAAATATATATTTGTATTTGCAATTAATTAGGTCACAATTAAAAAATGGATGACATTTAATGGTATCGAATTCAGCTTATTACATTTTATATACGGTTATAATGTAATATAATACGTATTATGATATTTTTTCCTACCTTCAACGTCGAGATATCAACATTTAGCAAAGCTGAAATTTTGAAAAAATGTATTTATTTCCCAGACCATTTAAGTAAAGTAAAGGCCTACGTACTTCTGTCAAACTTCCTAAAGGTTGTTTAAAATTGCATACTGCCTTATCTACGTAGGTATTGGGCTAAGAGTCCTCAAAATTTCAGCTTTGCTAAAGTGACGTAAGTCTGGTGGCTCTGGAATCTCTAAATGGCAGTCAAAATTTGTTCAAGAAAACTAACATAAGCTTCTATTTTAGTTACTGGGTGATTGAGGGGCCACACAGAAGGATCAGTTGCAAAATTTTGTGAGCTTTTAGATACCGGGCGAGTTTCCACTAATTTCATTGCTCCAGATTTGTATTTTAAACCTAATTTATCTTCCGGATTCAAATGTAACAAACCCTGAAAAAATATTTTATATATATTTATATTGAATATTTGATATTTGCATTCCATTTCTCAAAACATTGTGTTATTTATTACATTAACTGGTAACTTTATTTAAGTAATAAAATTCCTAAATATATGAGTATTATATATATAGTAAATAATATAAAATAAATTTATCTCGCATAATATTAGGACCTTTGAATACCTCATTTTAGATGCGCAGCGCTAGTAATGCACCACGAGATATAAAATCTGGCAATAAAATAAATAAACTAGTAATGGAAATATAGCGTTAAGAGAACCTTATAAAATAATCCTAAAGCTAGTTTCTTTCTATATTGTACAGATGGTTCTGGTGGATTGTCTTCCACAATTACTTCTTTCGATAGTACAGTCAGGGCCGAATTTAAAGTGTTATTACAAAATAATTTTTTCCCTAGCAATATGTTTTCAGTATTATCAGCGCGTGTAAAATTTGGCGATAATCCACCGTATACAATTCTCGCTTTACAAACTGTGTTATCAGGTCCTAATTTGAAGTAAAACGCAGCGTTAACATGCGCATGCGCGTTTCGTGGTCGTGGTGACACCTGAAAATTTATATATTAGACATATATAAAAATATACACAGAACAATTTTAAGAGAGACACTATCACGCATTTTTTTTATTTCCGTGTTCTGATGGTTGGCAGAGAGTAAAGCGTAGTGTTGAATTTCGCCATTCATCATACAATGTCTGAACACTAGCTTTGCTCAATGTTCCTGAATAGTCGAACAACAATGCTAACATATACCTTCAAATATAATATTTTCATAGTACTTTTAAATATAATAGTTACGATACGATGATAAAAAAATCACGCTGTATTTCACACACAGCAGGCAGAAGGCAGAAGGTACCTGGGAACCTAGTGTTAACCTCTTTTCGCTATTTTCTGTCGAATTTAAGTAAATAATAAGTACATTGCTCTCATACCTTAAACGTGACTAATTTATTTTCACTATTCAATGGTGCTAGTATTATATTTTTTATAACTTTTCCTTTCATTTTTTCATTCAAAAAATCTTGTAATGTTACTTTCTTATCAACTCCAGGAGATGACACTAAAAATTGATTTTTTAATTATAATTAATTTAGCTAAATATGTGGATAGCTATATAGATAGACAGTGTATTATACATATATTTATATTCTAAGTTGTTAGGGTAACTTAACAACTTTGGTAGTCTTCGGATATAGAATAAAAAATCTGACTTTCCCGTAGAAATTAAGTCTAGTAGTTTCGTCGAAGAATTTTATATATATTACGTATAAAGTTACAACCACTAGTGTCACAACTGTCTATCAAAGCTAAAATATTCGTTTTAATTTAAATATCAAAACCAACAAAGGTAGGTATGTAGACATGTTTTATTTAAATATAATATTATATATGTAATTCTTACCCAAAGTCACCTCTGCTCCTATTGCTTCTAAGAGAAGATAAACATCGGATGGAAAGTCACGATACATGTGTTTCAACATTAAATTACCAGCTATCGTCCCAAGCTGTAACATTTACATGACTTATTATTATTTTCGCTTCACGCTGTATCCTGCACATGTCAAAGTAGCCAGAGAGAATCCGGAGAAATCAGTGTCACGACACCCTGTTACCATTAAGACACTTCCGTACCCCTCCGATTCTGGAGGCAGGAGGCAATTGAGTGTCGAGTGATGAAACTCAACGCCACGCTTTGCCTCGTAACCAGTGCGACGAAATAAAAATAAAAATTGTTTTTTTTCCTCTCGAGTGGGAATCGAACGCACACGCTTTACAGTCGCACATTTTTGCCCCTTCGCCACGACTGGCCTTGATTTTTTGAGTTTTCTGTTTTACTGTTTTACTTTTTGCTAATAAGTTAATTTAAATGAAAAATCAACTGACAAAATTCTTTTAGTAAGTACTTACATTTCTCACAGCTATATGAGCCACGAGTTCTAAATGGTCTACCATGATATTCAGATAGTGAAAATATTCTGTATCAGATACGTCTTTTAATATATTTATAAGTTCTGTAAGTGTAGTGCCTGCACCAATTATCAAATTTTGATCAAAATAGTGTCCTCTTAAATCTGATACTGTACTAACATCAACTAAAATTTGAGGATAATCCTTGATATGCCGAACACCTAGTGTAAATAAAGAAAAAAATTATAGAAACTTAGGAGAATATGATATATATATGAATTTATAACGATATTTCATGTAACAAAATTTATATAATTAGATTCACGATGTATTCCGAACACAGCAGGATGGATAGGACACCTAGTGTTATGACTCCGTTCTCGACTTTATGCAGAATTTTCAATTCATTGCATGTCGAGTGACAGAACTCAATGCCGGGCTTTTTACCTGTTCATTCCGTCGAGTGGGCGTCAAACCCACTACAGCCGCATTACAGTCACACCCTTGTGCCCCTGCGACACGACAGCCTCCAAAATGTTTATTATTATATTATAATAATAACAATTGCCGGTACCTTTTCCTGTGTTTCCAGCAACCAACATATAAGAATCTTCCCCATGCTTTTCAAAAATCTCAAATATATCTGATATACTCTCAGCTTTGTACCAACGTTTTCCATCCTTTAGATCAATATGAAAAATGTCGTGTTCAAAATGTTCTTTAGAAACGATACACCAGTCACTTTCATAGCATTCATTGTGTTTGTAACAATCTGTTCCTTTAATATTACATATTTGTATGTCTTCAATATCAAGAACTCGTGGATTGGGAGCATCGCTGGCAAATTTTTTAAATGCCTCCAGAATTGGTCTGTACCCTGTACAGCGACAGATATTACTTGACAAATTTCTTTCGATTTCCAACATCGTTATGTTTTTATAACTTTTTAATAAGCTAAAAAATATATTCAATTAAAATTTTTTCAACTACACTTTTTCTTTTTTTTATGGAGAAAATCGAGCGAACGGGTCACCTGATGGTAAATAACCACTGTTGGTCATGACCCCGAGCAGCAAGATAGACCCCCCCCCCCCCCCCCAGGAAGATAGACCCCGAGCAGCATGACCCCGACCTTGAGTCCCCAAGATATACTCGTATGCAATCAAATGGTTCTAGCTGATACTTGGATGCACTACCCCAGAGCTGAACATTACTCCACATGATACGGAAGTGTCCTATATAGGGGAAACTCCGTATCGCTCTGCCGATTTTCTTTTACATACCTATACATAGACATAACGAAAGCAGGGCTGCAATATCCACATTGAGATCCATTATTCTCAGCGAGCGCCTTCTGTAAGGGATGATATCCCTTCCACCGGTTGCCTATTCCTTCAATGGTGGTTATTTTCCAACCATGGCACGATGTAATAGAAACCATGCACTGAAATTTTTAAAGCTCAATTGATTTATATTTTCTTGGGAATGATACTAGAAATGATGATCCCCTGTCAGTAATTCTAATTAACTAATCTGACAGAAAATATGATTTGCTCCTAATATGTTTGTAGGCGCTTATAGCTAATAATCGAATAAAGAAACCACCAGCCAACCTCCATATTCTCTAATAGTACTTACCTGTGTTAGGCGTGCACAGGGACTATTATAACTTAAAGCTTTTCTAACGTAAAACAAAGCTTGGTTTAGATAAGGCGTCTAGCTTGGTTTGGCCGTGTGGTCCCGGCTTAGAATAGGATCACCCTGGTACTGTCGGTGTCGTAAGAGGCGACTAAAGTACGTGTGGTAGAGTCACGTTACCAATAATGGCAACACGCATGGGCAGACTCGACCGGATGAATACCACCCCCGGCATTTAAAACCGGTGCGAAGTAGTGGCTCTTGCCACTGCGTTTCGTATTAGGTAATGCCGGGCCCCGGCGCCCAACATCCTCCACCTTAAAGGCCAGCAACGCACCTGTAGCTCCTCTGGTGTCGCATGGGGTCGTGGGCGGCAGTGATCACTTACCATCAGGTGACCCGAACGCTCGTTTGCCTTGTCCTCTCCCATAAAAAAAAAGTGTACGGATAAGCTGTTATCTATTAAATATTTAACCATACAAATTGTAAATACCTACATGACAAGAAAATTAAATTTGTTAAATATTTATTATTTTCTTTTCCTCGCTTCGATGACGAGGCAAAGTGCGGCGTTGAGTTCTGCCACTAAACACGCAATGCCGCAACAATTCGCGGGAATTGGGGAAAAGAAGTGTCTTAGAAAGTAACGGAATGACTTTACACTAGTTTCCTGCACCTACTCTGCTTTATAAATGCTATCTAAACAAATAATGAAGTATATTACTTTTATACGTATGTAATGTGAACTGATAATTGATTTAGTTAAGTATAAAATTCTATATTAATACACTATTTTTAGCGACAATAAAATAAAATTCTACAGAATTAATGGCCTCCGGTAGAGAATTGGAGGATTTTTCAACGCTGACAATGCACACGCCGCATCCGGCCTCCAGGCACATGTACTTCGTGCCCCGCAGCTCCAGATGTTCCCGCAGGAAGTGTAAAAGTGTTGTAGAGGAACTAACTTCACATCCCACTAAATAAAAAAAGTTAAATTCATAATCTTGTTCTCACTATTTTGAAACGAATAGCATTAATAATTAACTGTGACAACTAGAGTATGCAAATAATGCAAATTATAAATATTCAATATAATACCTGAAAATTTTACTCCATTTACATGAAATTCGACACGATCCATGACTGCTTGTCGTGACCGTCACTTCTATACGGCACTTTCGATAATTACTTTAAATGTTGTAGGGTTTTTTCACCACTGATAATATATTATCAGTGAGTATATTCAGTAAGTACTCGTAGGTTTACATTTATTTTATCAGCACACATAATTAGTTTTGACTTTATTAATTTGGGATAACAGCTTAGCAACAGCAGGTTTATTTCATCTTCCTTCCTTCCTTTATTTTCCTTCTTTAATCGAATATTAATTTTAGTTTGTAATTTTTGGATAGTAAATATAAATAATTTTAAATTTTCAGAATTGCCCTGTATGTATATGATAATCTACCTTGGAACCAAATATTAAGTTTCTGGGTAACCTCTTATATTAAAATGCGCTACAAACTTTTATAAATATTATTTTAATTTACGTACCTTTGCAAGGTGATTATTACAATGTGTTTTGTCGGCCAAATTATGATTTTATGTAAATAAAATGAGCCCATACTTCTGTCTGATCCGTACATCTTTCTTGGTACAGTCTCTTTCCTTTACTAAGCTAAAATAATATAAAATAATGAAAGTAAAATTAGTGACACACTGTTATTTTTCCTATTTAATTACTTTTCAATTAAAATAATGAAAGACACCACAAGGTTTTACTTCGAACAAGAAAAAAATTAAGTTGAAGAAGCTTCAAATATAAGTAGCATTTTAATCAAGTCTTAATAAAATAGTAGCCCATTTCAGGCCAGATGGAGATGAAAGCTTCTAATAATCGAATACTATTGAAGTTTATAAGAAGAATGGCATTAAAACGTTTGAAAAGGAACAATATCCTGTAATGGCTCAGTGAACATTTGTAATAAAATCATCGTAGAAGTACATTTAGACGAGCTGAGCGGATAGAGCTTTTCTATGGACAATGCGCTAGAAATTGACTTCGGGCTTCGAGACAACTTGCCCGTTCTACTCGCTTTTGTGTGGTCCAAATTAGGAGCGGACTGATATTTTTCTTTTTTGTGATGACTTATAGTGTATCATTGAAATGAAATTATTGAAACTTGTCTATATTGGCAACGTCGTTGTGGTGAAATTGGTGCAAATATAAAAAATTACAAAATGCCTTCTTTATAATTGTGGTCAGACCACACCAAATGACTTCGCTAGACAATGACTACAGTCACGAATTTATATTCTTACTAGATTTTTTATCTAGTAGCCATATACCCTCACCGTACCCCAGCAAAAGACAGACTACAACATTCGTCTCAATATTAAATGTATACGATCAATAAAGATTGAAGAGAGCAAAATTCTCTTAACTTAGTCTCAACGTAGAACAGTATGAATGCCGTTCTCGTCAGCTTTGTAACACTCGAAATAGTGAACTGTCATCTCCTGAAGCTTGATTAGCCTCCTATTACCGCTTTTGTGATAGGCCTTCGATAGCCTCCACATAATATCCTGGGATTACCTATTGTACTTCATATTTCATACCCGTATGTAAAGGATTACGGTTACCTTGTGGTTGAACGTTAGCTATTCTTAGATTATAAAATTAATATTAAATGTGTTTCGCTTTTGGAATTTCTCAAAAAAATTTGCTGTCGTTTTAATATATATATATATGTTATTGGTGGAAATGGGTTTCTGATACCTGTCCTAGAATTTCTTACAAACAAGTCTTATCTACGTTACGCATTTTTATATGAATTAACTAAATTAAAACGATATGTAAATTTTATTAGAATGTGTTCTATAATATTGAAAGGTTCAAATACCTCTCAATAATGTATAGTAATTTTATTCAGTCAGTTCAGTTTGTTTGTTTCAATAAATAAGTGACATGGTTCATCTTCTCAATATTTGACAAAATAATTATTGTTATATTACATAGATCATTAACTTGTAAAAGAAAGTCTATATATACATTAGTTATTTTAATAAGACCACGTATGCGTAGCTAAAGGTAAAAGTTAGTACTGACATAAAAAATATTTCTAATATAATATAATTTAATATTAAAAGTAACTTAAACGATTTTGTAGTTTCAAGTATTATCTATATTATCTATAAATCCTTTAATTAAATATACGAAATTGATTCCAATTATTATTCATTTATCGATAAAACGAAAAGACGATTCGGGAAATTTCTGCAAACAAATACTGCAAAGTTTAATTACTTGGGCTCTGTCTACAGCTGCCGAATTAGGTGCTTGAACAAATTCACCTATCAATCTTGTAGGAAGTCTTTTCTTTTCGTTATGGCACTTGTTTATTGAATATTTATAATAAAGTTAATTATAAGGCCAATCGCGTTGGGGCTCAACTGTAAACGCAGGTTCGATCCTCACTCGAGGCAATGAAATATTTAATATTATAACGACGGGGAAAAGCTAGTTTATTTTAACTATTCAAAACTCAATGCCTCCAAAATTTGGCGCAAAATGGAGAACTGAGCGTCTTAACAGTAGGTTCACTCTGGCTACCATGCTGTTTGCTGGATAGAGCGTGAAGCTGATTTGATTATTATTAGTGTCAGAGGTCGTTGTGGCATACCGGGACAGCGCCTGTGTAGACGCTATAACTGAAGATATGTCACCCATTCGGGGTATTGTAATTTATTTTCATTATTATTTATTATACAAAACGCAAAGACAAATATATCGAATATTGGGCAGTAAGTGGGAACGGAGCTACCATACCATAAGTATATATTTATTTTATTATGCATTATTTTAATCACGACGCTTTTTCATTGATTTTTGAATGTTTCATAATAATCCATAATTTCCTTAACAAATATTATCTATTGATTTGAAAATAATTTCATTAAAACGGGTCAAATCCCCCGTTGTTGCTTTACAAACTGCTAACTTTAATTACTTATACCCAAATTATAACTTCTTGCCTACAAATTAGCCGCCTGAAGTAACTCACCTATTAATCTTATTGAGATACCTTGAGTTTCCAAAACGTTAATTAAGTATTACAATCATTGTAACCTGTAATATCAAATTTTGTTCTTCACTTTCAGTACATTTTGATGACAGATTTTTCCGTTAGATAGTGGAATATATGGCCGTGTCTTGGCACATCAGATTGTAAAAAAAATATGTTTATCATCATATCAGCCCAATGCTGACCATAGCTGGTTAATATCTTTCTTATATATAGGAAGGATTCATATAGGACGGTCAGTCCTACGCTCTTCGCAACTATTGGCCACCGACTCCTAGACGAAATTATTGGTCCAAGTGGTAGAGTGAAATGCCAAATGTTTAATATAATTATTCTTGAATACGTTAAAATACATTGTGTGTTGGAATTTTCTCAACTAGGGAATCGCCAGGTATATTATTATTATAATACTGGGTAATGTATCCTGCTAGTGTAGGTAGAGGGGAAACCAGTGTTAAGACACTCCGTTCCCTACTTTCCACTGACCTCTTGCGCGGAACTCAACACCTTGATTTGCCTTGTTGCAAGAGCAAAGAAACAAAAGTGTTGACTCTTTCTCCCGAGATATTTCTATACACTAACTTATTATAGATTATCCATGTATATAGGTATAGATAACATAACATTTTAACTGTTTATTAATAGCAGATGCTATTTGCGGGATACATCATCGAATAAGTCATGATCAGTGAATAAGATAACAAAAAATATTTTTTAAAATATATTTAAATCGTAGAAATTCTTTTAAAACGCTAGTGACGTGAGTGGAATTAAAAGGATCGGAACTGTCTCCTTGATACAATCTGCTAAGATATACGGTTGCGGTGGCGTGGTGAGAAATTTAAGAATTCATTATATTATTTAAATGGAGGCCACCATGGCTGAGTGGGACAGCGTACAATAGTTAACGTAATGATGGTGGGTTCATTTCCTGCTCGGAGGAATTAATTATTCACACTTCGCTACCCCAACAAGACAAACATTGTTTCAATTCAAGTCGTTCGACCTGAAAGGGGAGAGCGGAGAGTCGTTACGTAAAATTATCTAGTTGCTGCTTAAAATTAAAAAGCGTGCTTTAAATAGGAAAAACAGATTATTTGTTGTTTTTTTTTAAATAATTGTAAAAAAATTGTGAATAACTAAGATACTTTCATTATAGCGTGAAAGCAATTCAGACAGAGACTACAAATCGAGTCATTCCAATCCAATCTCTGAGAATCGACAACTGCAGCTTATCATTAAGCATTAAATTGTAGCTTTAATAAGATACAGCTATATTTATTCTTTTCTATATAAATATACTTCAAAAGTGAATTAAAGTGTGAACTAAAACCCTACCTAAAAGTAAATATCAAACTGCGCTGCACTGTGGCGTTAACACGGACGGATGTCACGTGAAGAGTGACGGATAGCAAATAAAGAATGGCTGTATAATAAAGTCTTAGAATTACACTAGATATCTTAAGTATATCTTCTTAGATATTTTTTAAAATTGTATATAATAGCTTTCAAGTCATTAAGGAACTACTTAAGTATGTAATGGTCTTTGAATGACTTTTATTTATCATTATAGCGCGGCGGTGGACGGTTGGCTTAAAGTATATTTAGTATGTTTCCTATTGTTTTTCTAAACTCATAAATAAAGTGAAGGTTCACTTTTGAACCGTAAATTTAATTTTCATCCACAATGAAACAAAGCATCACACTTCACAGGTCACGCACAATACGAGTTCACTGAATTTCATACGAGACTGCTTATTACAAACAGTTTCTGTGGAAAATGGAAAGATTGGAAAGCTTGTTTTCCGGATTGACTTCGCCCGCTTGTAGTATATGAATATTCATTTAATATTATTTAAGTGTATAACAGTTATAATTGGTAATTTAAAGTTTATGGTATTTAGTTTGATTTAAGCGGTAAAATCTGTCGTATTTAATAGAAAAATGTTTTGCAGTTTTATATTCACCTAGGTAAGCAGTAGATACGCGTGCATGACAAGCACGGATTTCCCTGCGTGAATATCGGGAGAAAAAGTAGGCTATGTGAACAACCTCCTCTTTTCAGCCTGTCGGTTCAGCTGTACCGGAGATTAGTCGGGGCGAATAAAAAAACCGACAAAACTTAAATGTTTATTTAATCATATTCAATCATTGTAGGGACACAAAATGTGACTCAAAACGCGACTGGTTGTGGGTTCAATCCCCACTAGAGGAGATGAAATATTTATTAAAATTTATATTTCAATTTCTTAGCTTTGGCGACAGGGCGAAACGTGGCGTCGAGTTACGCAAACGCAATAACTCCAGAATTTAATTGCCCGCTTTGGTATCAGAGCAACATATTAATATATAATAATATATTAAATATTTCATTCGCTGAGTGAGAATCGAACCCACCACTGTTGCGATTACAATCGCGACCTTATGCTTCTGGAGTCTAACTTACTTTAATTTAAATATATTATCTATGTCTATAATGGTTCTGTTATCATTTTTTTTAATAAATATAATTTAAAAAAATATTGTTTTTAATTTCATATCAATATTTTTTTAATTTCAGAAACAATTTAGTGTTAGCATACTCCATATACCACTTTCAGGAATAAGTAATAAGTAAGTAATTAAGGGGAAAATTTGTAAGAAAATGAAAGCCGTGTTTTAAAAACAGAATATTATATATTTTTCAACTCATCACAATGTCGCATAGAAAGTTAAAACACTACTATTACATAGATAAATAAATAAATAAATAAATTGAATTGCTAAAAAAAATCATATTTTTTACAAAGCACGTGTCTCTTTTATTATATTTTTATATATTATATTATATTACAATAATAATATTTGGCATTTTGAGTATATTTAACGAAGTATAAAATAACTTTTTTCATAACCCTATAAGCATATTAGATCTAATTTTATTGAGAGATCCACTAAGTAATATAGATTTGCTTAATTTAAGTTAACCGACTTCTAAATCTTTTTTAGTTTTATCTCACACATAGCAGAACAGGTCGAGGGAACCCGGGATTCTAGAATTAAGACACTCTGTTCCCAACAAGACATTTGTTCCCCATTATTCTTCGAATTCTCGATTTAATGCGTGTTGAATGGTGGAACTAAACGCCTCGCATTGCCTTTTTATCAGAGCGAGAAAATGAAAATGTATTTGCCTCGAATTGAGTTCGAACCCAAACCGGAGAAAAGTCAGAAGCAACAGTGAAATACTGGCTATTTCTTATATTTTTTAGAATTAATATATTACTAAAAGAAACAACAATGAAAATCTTTAAAGTCAGTTAACAATAATATAATAAATTATATTATGATAATCTCTATAATCATTTCATATGTACACTATAATTAATCTTAACATTTAGAAAGGATTTAGATTTGTTAAATTTTTATAATATTTAATAATAATATACTTTTAGCAGCTCTTATAAATATATTGTAGCAAGTTCATCAATATAGCAAAGACTTATTTAATAGATAAGTAGCTTATTATTATTTTTATAATACGGTATCATTATATTGTACTAGATTTGATAGATTATTCTGTATTTACAATAAGAAATATCTACATCGGTATTATTATTTAAAAGTAAGAAGAGTATCATAACATTGTTTTTTTTATATGAAAATAGTCTTGGTTTGAACCCATTACATTAAATTAACAGTAATCTCTATTTCAATTGATATTTAAATTAAATATATTATATTATTTACTTATATAATTATTAAAGCAGTTTCTAACTTTACAAGATTCATCTATAATTACAAATTGAACTCAAATGTCATAATATATTGTTACAATTATTACACATACATTATATAAATTATTATTATTATTATTCTACGTTTTTTTATATTATATTATAATATAATTTTACATTCTCCGACATAATGTTCTACTTAAATCGGTCACAGCAGTTGAGCAAATTAAATTCAATTAATTAACTAATTATAGAACTATAATTACGGTTTGTGACTTATAAATAAATATTATGAAAAGAAAAAAGAGAGAAAGATATTGCTTTCTAGAAAATATTTTCGGTCGAGTTTAAAAAAAAAATATTGAAAATTGACACTTCGTTCTATTTTTTATATCGCACCCAAACTTTTACTTTTTTCTTTCTTAAGAGTATAAAACATAATAAATATTTATAATAAAAGAAAATAATAATTAAAAATAATTTTCTAGGTTGTAGTACGAAATTAAATAGAAGTGAGTGTGAATCATATTTTTAATTCCAATATTCAAAATTTTTAGTTTCAGGCGTGTACGTTCTTGTAACTCCCCACTATTAATAAATACATAACTACATAAATATTATGATATGAGCTCTAATAACTATTAATTCTAGCTTATCAAATCGCATCGTGCATTATTACTTCGTGGACAATCCATGTAATATATTTATAATTGTTCAAACTTCAAAATTACACCCAGAGATGTCGATTAGTACTTAGTTCACTTTAAATCTGTACAAATATTACGTATTTGTACTGTTTGAAGTGTTTCAAGAGACTTAATCAAAGTTAACAAATATCGGAGTCGTTTCTGCGTACATATTTAACTGTTTTTAGGGTTTAATATCGAAAAGGGAAAAAAGGAAACCTTATAAGAGATCACTTTGTTATCCGACTGTCCGTCTGTTAAGACCATTGATCTTGAGATCGCGTGCAGTTATAAAGTTGAAAATAATATTAAATATTCCCTATTAACTATTATAAAATAGTCATTTTGTGCACTGAAAACCTACAATGCAACCAAAATCCGCAGGGAAATCAAAATCTACAATACCTTGTTTCTACAGTTACAACATTTGGCACGAATTTGGTTTTGTTAATTCATACAAAATGTGTGTATATACAAGAAATTTGAAACGTGCCGACTTGTATACGTTTAATTTTCTGTTGACCTTTAATCATGATATTAGTACGGAACCCTCAATGTTTGAAATAGTGATATGTGAAGGTGAAAAAAAAAATCAAATACCGATTTAATGCAAATTAAATATTAATTGTCATCTTTGAGTAGAATCCTAAGCAATTTTTATATATTATTAGGTAATTTACATTATTTTTGAGGCCGCAACCATTATTGAAGTCCACGCACTCAAAAGCTAAGTAACATTATATATATAGTTTGTACTAATCGCCATAAAAATATTTCCTACCTAAAAGAAAACAGAAGATGGCGTTAGGTTGCGCCAAAGAGTAACAGAAAAAAAATAGACAATTATTAAACTAGCATTTCATTAGAACGATAATTAAATAACTAATGTTAATAAAAACAAAAATGGACGGAAAAGGCCATCGACGTAATGATCGATCAAAAACTATTATTGCCATGAATTTTATAATCTTCTGAAATAAATGTCAATTATCTTCTTCTTTAGTTTTTTTTTGCTTATTTAGTTTTTCAATAAAATAACATAAAATCACAACCTTTAGAATAAACAAATGGAATTAAATTATCATATCTAACATATATTGGCATTTTATTTGAATATATGTACAAAATTAATAACTAAACATATTACAATATTTACATAATACATTTTAATTTCTAATAGAGTTTTGAATTATATATTAATTTCTATTCAAAGTTACTTACTGTTAATTGGTGGTGTGAATCACCTATGTTAAAATCCTATTTTTGATATCATCGAGTAATTATTATTATTTTTTTAATTAGAAACATTATTAATATAATACAATATGTAAATTAATAATTTTGAGATCATTCTTTAATTATAATTCATAATATATTAATAATACTTACATGTCTTTTATCTCAATACTGATAAGAAGACTAGAATGAGCAAGCTTATCTATTTAGTCAATAAATTATTGTATTATACTTCTGCTTTTATAATAATTATGATATGCTAAAATTCTACAAAGTTAGACGCTAAAATATCACTTTAATATATTTGGCCATTTACTAGATCTCTTGAAAGTCTTGAATAGAGACTGTTTCGTTGTAGAACTGTTTCACATCATCATTCCAATACGTCACGTCACGATTAAAAACAACGTTATTATAACAAATACAAGATATTTGTATAGAGATCTATTGCGTGAAAACGACCAAATACTCCACGGGCTAGGTGCTACATTTTAGTATTTTCCGGAAAGCCTTTCTGAATTCCGGATTGAAAATGGTGTAAATGACAGGATTTAAGAAGGAATTGATGTAGCCGAGCCACGTATTGAACATAAATACGGTGACTCCGGGAGAAAATTGAAGGCCGAGCTTGCCACAAATTGCGTCTAATACGTTGCATGTGAAGAATGGCGTCCAGCAGAAGAGGAAAACACCTGTAAAATATTGTAGATAGTAAATAAATTTTATATATAATATTTATATATTTAAGTAAATAGCTATTATTATTATTATTACGTCTTTAAGATGTTTATTCCCTATTATCCACACACTTAGGTTCCCACTTTCCATCAATATCTTGTATTGTTATATTTTTCTATAATTTTATAATTGAAAATATTATTGTTAATTAACAGGTAAGGCAATTGGACGATAACCAATCCACTTGGATTCAAAAAAGTGATATTTTTGAATATTCATGTAAAATTTAATTACATTTTTAATATTAAAACTACGAATAACACAAAAGTTTACATACGTAACATGAAATACAAAGTTTCGCAGTCATTATTTTTTCTAAAAATCCTCACTCGATAGATAAAGTCACAAAACAAAGCCTCAATTTACTGCCAAGTACAAAGTTTATAGAGCAGTTCGTAAGTCGAATCATAAAGGATATTCACTGAATTTCCACCTTCGTTTTCGCGTTTTTAGATAACTCCTAAGCAACTAAGTTTTAACAAGTTCGTGTGAAATGTGAGCCATTTGGCGAAGTTTGGTAAATTTAGTATCACTCGTTTTTTTTTTGGAAATAAAACCTCCAAATTTATTCTAAGCAAATACAAGTATTTTGCTCTTAAAATAGCGTCACGCTGTATCCCGCACATAGCAGGGAAGGCAGAGGAAACCTATTATTGTAAAAATAGTATTTTCAAAAATAATGCCTTATGTTGAGGTTATAAGATGTTGATATTTATTTGACATAGTAGTGATGTGTGGATTCCAGAAAGATTCTAGTATTAAGTTATTCGTCTATTAGTCCGTCGTCTACTATCCGGTACAACGGTTACCAATTGTCGTGTTATATAATTATCGTGTAAAAGGAGACGGCAGTCACGTCACTTACCTAAAACAATAGCTAACGTCTTAGTGGCTTTTCTTTCTTTTTTGGCGGACGATTTTTCTCTTTTCTTTTTACTCGCTTTATTCGCTTTATAGATAGTGAACCTTGCTGTTGCTGCACTAGCCTTACGCTCCTTTTTACACGTTGATCCATCTCGTATATCGTAGTGACTTGAGCCAAGATCGTCGTCGGATCGGAAAGCAATTGATGCATTTCTGTAGAAACGTAACTTTGAGAGATTATTTTAATTTGAAAGCTTAAAATAAAATAGAAAGTCTTGGCGCTACGTCTGTTTGCATACGAAATAGTTGTAGGCTCGTTTCATGGAGAATTAATTACTTTAATTTTCTCAGCTTGGTGACCAAATTATAATTCAATGTGACTAACGGAGATAGTGAAAAGCCATATGAAGCAAAAATTATTTACTTTATAAAAATAGTACTAAGTAAAGCAATAGACTATAATTTTTATATATATAGTATAACAATAAATATAAAAATATATTTTAGTGTTAATTTTATATTATAGATTCATTATTATTTATAGATTTTATGGATCGGATATCTCGTATAGGTTGAAAAGCTCTTTTTAATTTTCTTAGCTGAGCGTCAGTACCTTGAATCAGAATCCATTTTTCTGCCGTTTTTCTTCCACCTCTCACATCCCATGTTCTTTAGTACTGTGGCATTCTTTATAGAGGGTGAGCCGGGTGGTGACACGTGTTCTTTCACTGTGTCCTCCAGATTAGATGGCGCATATCCAGAATCATTATTTCCATTAGGATCTTGCATAGGTTGAGTTTTAATAATTCGTTTTGGATTTCTGCATAAAAAAAGATTCGGATATATATTTTTTATTTCAATCGATTTGCAATCTCAATCAAACAATCAATCAAAAAATAAATCGATTGATTTTTTTTTTGCAATCGAGTTATGAATCTGAAGAAGCTTCTTGATTAGTTCTAAACAACACATTTATATAAAATACTACAAGTACTGCTGTAAACTTACTTTGTTTTACTATCAGTGACAGATGCCAGCATAAACTCTGTAGACTTATCGTTAGGTATAACGTGACATTCATCCGCGTCTGCCTCCAAATCCACTGAGCGTTTGTCGAAACTGAAAAGGCGAACGTCTTTATTTATTTTGTATATAGAGTATCATTTTATCTCTCTCACTAAACTGAGATAAAAATATTTCCTGGATTTCTCTTTATATTGTTTATTGTGTGCCTGGGTCTTAGTGCAATGGTTGAGGGATTAATCGCTATTGGGTGAATTAATTATTATAATTCTCGTTCGGGAAAGTGAAATATTTAATATTTACATTTTATCGCTATGGTAAATAGGCAAAATACCGCTGGGGAACGGAAGTGTCTTAACAAAAACGGAGTGTCTTAACACTAGGTTTCTAGATTTCCTCTGCCTACTCTGCTATGTACGGGATACAGTAAAATGCTCAATATGTAATGTCTCAAAACAAGGATAAAAGCGGAAAACGGACGAACTAGGCACTAGGTTCTCTCTGACAGCCCGGTTATGCTAAAAAATTATGAAACTGTAAAAAAAAAATTACAAAAAAAAAACAAATTCATATAATTCCATCTAATTTCTCATATTTTTGTATTAAAATATATAAAATGAAAAACGCAAGATTCAAAAATAAGTGCTTTAAAATTGTTTCGTTATCCTTTGCTATGAAATAACAAATTAATTAATTATTCTCACATAATTACACGATTTACGCTCCTATACTACTGGCTCTCTTGTATCGAGATTCCACTAGAAATTAATTAGCGCGATGTACCGTGTAAATGTTATTATTGAAACGGATTGTAATTTAGCACAGTAAGCGCGTCAGTTCCGGGTTCAATTCCCACTTGGAGACATTCCCCAGTTCATATATCATTAAATATTTAATATTTTTATTTTCTTGTTCTCAACTCGCAATGCATCGAGAATCGGCGGAGAACGGAAGTGTCTTAATGGGAACAGTGTCATAATATTAAGTTCCCATGTTCCCTCTATCTGTGCCCTGCTCTACCTTGCTATATGCGGGATACAAGGTAAAACTAAAATACATGCTTAAAGCCGTTAACCACCGCTCAAGATAGATTTGTCTGGTGTTGCTACCCTACCCTGCTATGCGGGTGAGTATCTGGAGCTTTTAAAGTGTAAAACTATACAGCAATATACCTTCGTTTTCATCATCATAAATCTGTTTTATTTGCTGATTCACTAAAACTAATTACAAATATAAATTCAGGCGCACTTATAACAAATTCTAGTTCAGCAAGCATTCATATTATATGGCAATGTTCCCCGTCTGTCAGTTAAATTTAAAGTAGTTTTCATAAGTATCTTGATTTAGTAATTACATTAAGATTTGATGATACTTTGGCTAAAATGTGTAGAAACTTATGAAACTTAAATTTTGGATGATTTAGTGGATTATTATTATTATTATAGTTTTGATATAAATTATAGATCAGTTTATATATACGTAATTAATGTTTGTGGAACATTTAGCAAATAATTTACTTTACCTAATTTTAAATACTTCAGATATAAATTTTGCATTTTGGTTAAATTGTTAGACTATTTCTAGTTCAAGACTGTTTATAAACTTTGATTGCGTCTACTGCAATATTTCAAAAAATATATATACAAAATGGTTTCACCAAATAAACTAAATATGTTTTGAAAATCTGAATTGTTTTTTAAAAAAATGTCTCACTAGAAACTTGAAAATTAGTTCATTTTCATTTTTTAAAAAAAAAATAATCCATGTTACGTATAAAATAGTTTCATTCCTTGCGGTATAGCAGAGTACAGAAAGTTTTCCTGATTTCCAGATTTCCTGGCAAAAGCCAATTTTTGGAAGGTTCTGCCAAAAAATCATGTCAGGAAGAAGAAGACATAAGGAAGCGAAAATAATCAATTCCTTCGAGAGAAAATCGTAGCCACAACCGTTGCGTATACAGTCACGCGATATGCCAAATGTGTTGTAAACAAAAAATACCTGTCCTCGTGGTCTTCTTCGTTACTACCAGATCCAGTATTAGTCGGTCGATCGTCTAACGCTGTTTCTAGGTGCCTAGTTTGTGCTACATTTTCTATCACTATGGCCGCTGTAGGTCCTGTCATGGGATCACCAGGGACAGGCGGCTTCTTCGCTGCTCTCTGCTTTTTGGCTCGATTTCTTAGTGCCTAATTTTGATAAAAATTTTACTTAAAAATAATTGATTTCCTTATTTAAATGTTATGATCAACTTTAAATTGCAGTATCATGTATGGCATTGAATTATGGTTCAGCATATAAATGACAGTATCATACTCATGTCATCATGTCACGTTCCAATTATACGTATCAAACGCGTCAATTAATATTCTCTTTTCAATTCCCTTGATTTATTGTTAATACTTTGGAGTATATTTTAATATAATTTAACTATCGATAAATATTAACAATAAAAATGAAAATTACAAATAAAAAAAAAACAAGATAATTATCTATATTATGAAACTTTTTGCAATAAATAAATTAACTATATGAAAAAAAGCAGATACCTTAAAAATATTATAGTATAGGAACATCATCATGATACAAGGAATGTAGAAGGATCCTAGCGAGGAGTAGATGACATAGTTCGGGCTATTGAAGAGGCACTCGTCGAAGTTTCTGTGGGGGGTGTCGTTTAAGCCGAGAACTATTGGCGCTCCGATGGCCGCTGACACGAGCCACACTAACACAATTGTGAACCAAACTCTTCTATTGTTTTTATGTTTTGCGTATTTGATAGGTTGTGTGACTGCAATGTACCTGAAAATATGATACACATTGTTAGTAGACAGCAAGTAAGCTTTCGTAGGAAATATAATTATCTTTTATGATAAGTGGGGGGATAGTAGTAGGGGGGTAGTAAGATAAGGATAAGGGTGCGAGATGAGTGGAAACGATAAAAGTAACAATAATTCAAAGTGCTCACCTATCAACGGATATAGCGACTAGATTAAATATACTTGAAGTAGACGACGTGACGTCCATAGCGATGTACACATCACAGATGAATGCAGGCAGACCCCACGATCCGTGCACCTGCAAACAAAACAACACCTTAAGTCCATGGAGTTAATTTCAATTTGAATTGTCAAATTCCGATAAAACCCAATTGAATACTCAAATACCGTGCTCAAATAAATCAACGTGATTTAAGTAATTTTATCTGCTTCTTGCCGAATTCGTTAATTTTGTTAAAACCACACACACACACATATATATATATATATATATATATATATATATATATATATATAT
>JBAIZZ010000281.1:97220-163399 GCA_037355905.1 Heliconius aoede
ATATATATATATATATATATATATATATATATATATATATATATTGGATTTAAGCTTCTAAAACATAGTAGTCTTACATATAGCTTTTATCTTCGCTTTACCTTTAGTTTGGGACATTAGAGTTATTTTACTCATTTAAGAAACAATAAAAATCGCCGCGTTTCATAAATAATGCATTTATTAGCGTTATATTTGGCGCAGTGGCACAAGTAAACGCGACGGTTGTGGGTTCGATTCCCAATCGAGGAAGTGAAATATTTCTTTACGTTTATATTTCCATTTTTCGATATATAGACTATACTGCTATAGAGATATTATAGACTATACTAGTATCCATATATTATATACAACTTCAAGCTGTATCCCTCATGTAGTAGTGTAGGCAGAGGAAACCTTGTATTAAGACACTTTTGCGGGCTGAGTGGCAGAACTCAACGCCGCACTTTGCATCGGCTCCAGAGCGAAGATATGAAAAGTAAAGAACTAAAACAAAATAATTTAAAAAAACCATAAATGGTTCCGGTGACGTCACAGCCGTCGTCCGGAATCTGACCGCGTCTGTCGGCCATTACGCGGTGGCATTGTTCAGCATCTTTTGTGTCACCGTTTTATTAGTTTCTTCAAAAGGTACGCGCGCGCCCTTTTATAATTTCAGATGCGACGAGTCATTAATTTTGATCAAAATTAGATTTTGTGGTATTTCACTTTTGTGTTTAATGTCAATTCTTTATATTTAATTTTGGCTTCACAAATATTTTTGAGCCATATTGATGGGAGAAGAGGTCCTGAATTCAATTTCCATTCAGTGGACTTTTTATATTGTATTTCTTGAAAATTAAGCTTCGCTTTGTGTCACCAGATTCACCATAAGAAATCTTTTAATTTATTCGACATGTTCTATAAAATGTAATATAAAATTAGCTCAAGCAACTTTATTTTCTTTTAAAGCAATTTTCCATCTTATTTGTCAAGCGTAGCATAAAAATCGTTTACTATGAACAGCCTTCGAAACACTAATATTTGTGGATAAGTTACATTATTTGGGAAAACACGGGACGTTAAAAGCACGGTTGTTCTGTATTCCCTTGTGTTGAATTTATCTAGAATATCCTTTATCTTGATGTTGATGTAGACTTCTTGAATATAACGGAAATGCACGAATATTTCCGTTTGAAACGGAAATGAATGTAGTGGTCATGTTATGTGTATATGGTAATCTGTGTAGTAACTTAAGGAGACATACATAGTATGTAGAGAGGATTGGATTGATAACTTCATACTTATAGAGTAATATATGCTTGTGTAACGATCAGATTTAAATATTAAACGTTATTACATAAGTAAGATCTTCGTGGCATAGAAGCTACAGCAGATGTGGCTTCAATTCCGATTAGAGGGAATAAAATATTGTATAAATTCATTTCTTCACATTGACCAGACAAACCGCGACGTTAAGTTCCGTTATTCAACATACAATTCCTTAAGGATTCAGCGAAAAGTGGGGAAAGTGTCTGAATGGCTGTCGGACTACGTTTCCTCGGCATCCCCAACTATGTACAGCCTCTTCAGGAATCAATAACAAAACAAATAAAAAGTGTGTAAAAGTGTGTCCCTCTGTCTATTCTATTTTATTCTGAGATACTAAAAAACTAAAAGAATTACACGAAAAAGTTTTTTATATCTTTATAAGAAAACCGTCCAATAAGTATGTATGAAAAACAGGAAAATGACGCGTTATATCCGTTTAGTGTTAACAACGTCGCGGTATTATCGAGGAAGTAATATAACTTATTGTTACGACACGGGCGTTACGAGACTGAAACTAGCGTTGGGATGTTTAAGCACGAAAAGAGGACTAGAATATTTTTTTTTATATTTTGATAGAATTAGAATATTTATTTTTTAAATGAGGTAATATTTATATGTTTTTATTACATCTGCCAGACATGCAAATGTTGGTGTTTAGTTATATTTTTGTAATTAAATAAAAAAGTGTTATTGTTTTATTTATAAATAAATAAATAAAAATAAACAAATAAATAAATGAGGCCGTCGCGGCGCAGCGGCACAAGGGTGTGTCTGTAACGCGACGGTTGTGGGTTCGATCCCCACTCGAGGAAGTGAAATATTTATTAACGTTTTTATTTCCATTTCTTCGCTTTAGTGTCGGCAAAAGGCAAAGGGCGGCGTTAAGTTCTGCCACTAAACACGAAACGCCTCCAGAAATTGGCAGAAAGTGGAGAACGGTGTGTCTTAACACTAGGTTCCCTCTGCCTGCCCTGCTGTGTGCGGGATACAGCGTGAAGCTGATTTTAAAAAGAATCGCTCTAGCACAAAAGCAAAAGCCACTCAACATCCAACGCCTCGAAAAGTTCGGCAGAACGTGTGGAACGGATTGTATTAACACTAGTTCAATCCGTAGTCCATTGTGTGCATACAGCGTGAATAAGATTATTTTTTAAGTATCTTTCTGTTGAATTGAGAAACTCCACCTTTTTAAAATGGGGTAAGATAGCATATTAAGTTTGTTATTTACTTCTATATATAACCCTTTATACCCTTTTAGCGCACACATTGCTTATGTTAAGATCCTCTTGTTGACACTTTGCGCTCAATTTTTCGAGATATTTCATATTAAATGATGAAACTCAACACCGCGTTTTATCAGAATTCTTCACATTTCTACCAAAAAAAAAAATGACACGCACAACGTAAGTCAGTCGAGATTCGAGACACGTATTCAATTACACTGAATTGATACCGACGTTTGATGTAATGCCTAATGTGAAGCACTGATGGTACTATAGAGGTTTTCCCGTTCATCTCTCAATTTGGTTGTTAATTATTACTAAAAGTTTGTATACTTATAGAGAGAAAATATTTACTATTTCATTGAACTCGTAGTATATTTTCCATTATATTTGTTGATGTAGTACTTTACAAATATTAATTAACTATCTTTTGTCATTCTAAATGTAATATCTATATAATAATAACTAAAATTTCGACCAATTGAAACTGAACAGATACTAAATGTCAAGTGAAATTTTCCAAAATACAAAATTAAAACAGAATTCAAAATTAGCTACGCCGTTTCGGAGATTGGGGTGCACAAGCTCACATACAAAAAGACTAATAGATAAATCGACGAATATTTAAAAAAAAAACATTGTTTCGAACATCGGATAAATGCCACCAATAATAGTTTTTCTCATATATATTCCATGTACGATACCTGTATGTATAGTTGTTGTACTTGACAACTTAATTTGCATTGTGACCAGCGCCTAATTAATTATTTTAACAGATTCATTCTGTTCATGTGATAGCACGCGGCGTTGAGTTCCGCCACTCAAAAGGAATATTCAAAAAATTGAGAGACGCATGGAGAACAGAATATCTTAACACTAGTTTCCCTCATCTTACCCAACTATATACAGGATACAGAGTGAAATCCTTTCACGGTGGATCCAAAATAAAACACTCTACTTTTAAATAAATAAAACACTCTACTACTCTACTTTTAAAATTATTATGTCTTCAAACAAGTATTATTTGGAAAAATATAATATATAAATGGTTGAAATTCCTAACTATCTATATCATTGAAACTTGGCAGAGTCGAGTGTTCAATAAAAACTTTTAATCTATCTTGTCCGGTCTTGGTACGATCGTTCAACTTTAGGGGCGGTATTCCGAACACGTATGCAATTACGGTTTCGACATCGATATAACGGACGCTATTACGTATATTTTATAATTATATTTTTCAGCTGACTGACTTGAAAAAAAGATGGTTGTGGGTTCGATTCCCACTCGATATTGAGATTATATTTTTTTTAAGTCCCCGTTTTAGTAGACTTTCTCTCAAATTTTTAAGAATATTTTAAAAATTTGACAGAAAGTGTGGAATCGAGTGTCGAGAGTGTGCTATGCCAGAAAGTGTGAATGTATTTTTTTCTTTCCTACGTCCCAGGATCGAATCTGCGTCATCATGTTTTTATCTTATTATAATGTTAGGTTAGCTGAGTTAAACGACTTATTGAAACTAAAACTTTTATAGATTGGGCATATTCCAGCTTACTGAAAAGTTAAAAGTTCAAATTTAATCAAAGTCGGTTTAACACTTTTTGAGGTATATTTTGAGCTAACTTTTTCAACTAACAAGAATTTAAAGTAAATTTAATTTTTTTCCATTACTAATATACTTCCTACACAAACTATCTAATGTCAACATCCTTCTTTTTCATATAAAGGACTTAATATCTCAATCAAGATTTTAATTAATAAATATTAGCACTCCAAACACCACTCCACGTCAATCATATCATACAAACATTTTAATACGCGTACGTTATATGTACTTAGTCGTAAGAAACATCAAGAAAATATAATTAAGTATTCACTTTCAGGATTGGTCGTTTAATTAAAATTATACGGGCTTTATGTAATGGAGTGATATCGTAATTACTTAAATTGGTGTTATAAAACTTTATACGATATGATATATACCTGAGTGAAAAACCTTTTGAGGCTTCAGGCAGAGGGAACCTGGGAACCTAGTATTAGAACACTCTGTTCCCATTAAGACACATCCGTTTGCCACTTCTCGCCGAATTCTTTGAAGCGTACTGCTTAAGTGCAAATTTTATGATGATTTTATGAAGCTTTATAATAAAAGTTAATCAAGGCAACCTTTTAATGTACTTATTTAGGACTTTTAGTACAAATATCTATTATGTTTGTAAGTATAAGACGTTTATATGAATTTATGATATATAATTTTTTGGGTAAAGAACTAAAAATTTATATAAGAAGATTGTTAATTGATGTACTTATATGTACAACAGAGCTTAGTGCCCCGGATAATCATTTCAATGTATTTTATATGTTCTATTTTTTTTTTTGTAGCATCACGTGGTATCCCGCAAATAGCATTTCTTCCCTTTTCTCCGTATTGCACCTTGAGCGGCGGAACTCAACGCTGCACTTTATGTCGTTATCAAATGCTTGCTCAATGAAAAAAGCCTAATTACTGAATAATCTTCAATTATTTGTTAATTGCAGATACTAACGATGACGTTATAAAATCATAAAAAAATAAGAGGCTTTTTACTCACTTATTATTAATATTTTAGGTGTAAATGATATCAAAAAAAAATTCTTTCAATTTCACTTTAAACTTTACCAAATGTAGATCTTAATCTCTGATACAAATCCCACTACAACTATCAGAAACGATTTGACCAAAAGCACGAACGAAGCATTTCTTAACTGATGAAAGATCGATATCGATGTCTTTGAACTAATAATGAAAATTTAAACTATCTCCATAACATGATTTCGAATGATTGAAATTAATAGTAAAACCGCAGGAATGTGCGCTTGGCGGGTATTTGTGTAATAAAATGCCTCGACAATAATTATTAATATCTGCCTACCTACTAATAATAATTTTGTGAAATATTGATTTAGTTATAGAACTATCTAATTAGGTTAAATCAAAGCATTTATGGCTCCGTTGCTGGACGTGATTGACTTAGCAGAGTATCTTAATAGCGGTGCCCGGGTTCTGGAGGCAATGCGTGCTGAGTGGCGCAACTAAACGCCGCGTTTTGTTCGACACCAAATATTTCATTTCCCCGAGTGGGAATCAAATCCAAAACCTGTCGCGTTTATAGTCACAAGCTTATGCTTCGGCGCCACGACTGGCCTCTGTGATTCTTTCATGAAGCTTTTTTCCGCATACAAGTACATACAAATAGTAATCTAACAAATTTAACTTATTTCGTAATGTTATATACAATTCACTGCATTCTCCAAGAACAGGAAACTTATTCTGTACTTCCTAATGGATGAATCCAGCAATGCAATCTGAAAGCGAGCATTAACTATATCGTTTGAAAATTTATACGCTCTCATATATTTCACAGATAAATTCCTGGGATCCTCTCCCTCTCATGAGACCTGAACACAATGCTGCACTAATTACATATTCAATAGATTGAAATTGAACTTTGATACTTGGATTTCTTGTATTGTTTAAAGGTATTTAAAATTGTAAGATTATGAAAATTTATTATTACGATATGTTCAAAATTGTAAGATTTACCATGATACGTCATACAGAAATTATTGGTAAATAGAATTAATTCATTTTTCTAAATGGAAATTGAATCCACAACCATCACGTTGATACACATATAGTCATACGCACAGTAGTACGCAGGGTAGTCAAAGGAAACCTATAAAACTAGTATTATGATACTATTTCCATTTCCACTTCCTACTTTCTAAAATCCACCGATTTCTACTATGCTTAGCATTGCTGGTTTATATGAGGAACTCCAGCCGCATCATTTTTGCGTGTAGAAAATAGAAAAAAAGTTATTATAAAATATTTACAAAAATTTTTAACACATCCCCGATTTTTACTCTTTGCATTTAAAATAATACTGTCACGCGCGATATTGTACGTGAGGACTGTGGCTTCCGTAGGTGGTCACTCGCTAAAACATTTATTATTACAGTCCAATAGTATTGAAGCTGAATTCAGGTTTAGATATTACTCTTTGCACCTTTATTTGTCATATTTATTTAAAAACTTTAACAAGATTCTCCTCCTCCTTGTATGCCATTGGGTCGCAAGTTCCAGGCATTGAGCTCATCACCATGCAAATGGCCACCTGTAAGGAACATAAGAAACTTCTTCATATATAAATGTATGTAAAATTTATTGAAGCTATTGTGGCACAGTGGCACAAGCGTGTAACTGGAAACGTGTCGGTTCTGAACTCAATTTCCACTCGGTGAAATTCATTGTTATTTATGAATATTTTTATTTCATTGCTCTTGTAACAAGGCAAAGCCGGGCGTCGATTTCCGCCAGTCCTCACGCAAAGCCTTGAAAAAATTTACATTAGGTTTTCTCTGCCCACTATTTTCTATCTGAAGTTTCAGAATCGATTTTTTTTAAATTTAAAACAATAATAACTGGCTGCCGCCTGTCGCATTTGTATAGCATGTGGCTATAAATGAGATTTGGGTACAAGTTCAATGAGGGTTAAAATATTTTTACCCTCATTTTGGTGTGCTTTCAATATAGGGATAAAAATGTTTATATTTCTTCGTACTGGTCCGTGGAAAACAATAATATTAAATAACTCTGAATCTTCATCCAGTTAAGCTTATGCTAGAATCTCATGCTAGAGCCGTCTGAAATTAAAATAATTCACATCCATGGAAGAATCGAACTCAAAACCGTCACGTTTATGATCAGAGGCTGTGTCGTTGCGTCTCGACAACTTCTCGAATCGACCACAAAAGCGGTTACATATAAAATCAACACAACTTAAAAACTTATTGTATTTATTTCTTCATATATTAGGCTTTGTACGTTTGGTATATATTCTTTGATCTCGTTAGGATAAAGACAGGGTAACGTTTTCTCGCCTCGTAAACACGTTGCGTGCATATATATTATCATATATATATTACATTAGTATACATGATTTTGCAAAGCAAAATGTCTAAGGCTTTAATAGCGCTCCTATGTAATAGATATAGCTTGTAATAATTATGGTGTAAAATAATTTATTTTTATTCAAAACAGCTAAGTTACGGCGTTGAGTTCCTCTATGTCTTGAAATTGAAAAGTAGGAAATAGGCACGTAAGCACCGTAGCCTTTTGCATTCCCTTCTCTACTACGAAATGGCTAGGGATTAGATAAGATAGATTTTGGTTTGACAGTCAATTCTGATGCTTGTAAACATGCAGCGTGAAACCTGAACTAGGTGTTTTAGCCTCACGCTGTCTGGAAATCTTCGTTTCCCGTATATCAATCCAGACTCGTGACATTGCTTGTTGATTATTGCGTACTTCGAATTCTAATAGAATGAAAACGAAAAAAATATATAATAATTCCCCCAAATGGGATTCGAACCAATGTGTTTACATGCAGACGCTGTTTTAATATGCCACGAACAACTAATGTATGTATGTGAAACGAAATTTAGCAACTTTTGTAAATAAATTATGTCGTCACAGTAACGGTAGGGACAAGTTGAACTATTCTAATTGTGTCCAAATCCCACCCTGAGGATTTATTTTCCGAGATCTAGCCAGACGACTGCGTCGTTATGTTTCCTAATAAGACTAAATTTCTTCAAATGAACGTAATATTCAGAAATAAATTATTAACTTATGAGTATACTATATTACAATTTTATATAAATTTGTGGAAATAAATATATTTGTGATAGTAAATATCTTTGTTTTCATTTTCGTATTTTGAATGTATTATTATTAATCACACCTCTTTGACTGTACTGCATGTAACTGGCTGGTTTTAACTTAACTTAACTTAGCTTCACGCCCCCGCTAGCCAGAGAGAGCGGAGAGAACGGAGCGCCAAACACTATAAATTTATCGAAATCGTAATTTATTTATATTTAATTAAGAAGACTAAAGTTTTTAAATTGTAATTTTGATAATTGAAATTTTTTTTATTGAAACTTATTAGGTCTGTACACTACTTTATACGTAACAGTACAATGTTCAAAACAACCCGTATATAAAACATATTTTCTGTTTCCCAAATGATTTCCCCAAATGTATTTCTTTATATATATTTCTGCCCTCTGATTCAAGCTACTACTTTCAGATCCTTTTGTCTCTTTGTACCTATTAGAACGCCATTAGCAGTGTAGAAATAAAAGGGAATCTTTCATAGTAATATATGTCCGATAACAGTATATATAAAGTGTGCATGTACATTGTATATTAAGGCAAGTCGTAGCGTACAGGATTCACATGCGTGACAGGTTGTGGGTTGGCAGGAGGAAATTAAATATTAATAATTTTAATGTCAATATAATGAAAAAAATCATCTCTAACCCACCGGGACGCCATTGCTTCTTCCGGTAGTAAAAGCATTTCCGCAAATTACTTTGTTTATTTTTATTACATGAAAAAATTGCTTCACGCCGTATCCCGCATACAGCTGGGTAGACAGAGAGTAACTAATGTTACACTCCGTTCCTTATTTTCCGCCGAATTCTGGCATTGCATGTTTTTTTTTTTTTTTTTCAGAGATAGGTAAGCGTTTGACCACTGTCTAACCTAATCGTAAGTAAAGACGAGGTCTAAGATGTAGCACGCCTACCTAGAAGAACCCTATTCACTCGACTCTTAAAGATCCCCAGATTGTAGTTATCGGGAAACAGGGCCTCAGGCAGCGCATTCCATTCCTTGGCAGTACGTACGAGGAACGAAGACGCAAAGCGCTTGGTACGGTGTGGTGGAATATCTACCGTGAAACGGTGCCGTCTACCCGAGAGTCGCGTTGTCCGATGATGGAAAGGGGAGGGCGGAATAAGCTCGAACAATTCCGACGCACACTCACCAAAGTGTAACCGGTAGAACACCGAGAGACCTGCAACTTTTCGTCTGTGCTCTAGGCTTTGAAGCCTGGCTTTGACCAGCGAATCGTTACCTATGAGCTTGATAGCTCGACGTTCAAAAACCTCCAACATCTGAAGCTGGTACTTGGCAGATCCATCCCAAAGATGTTTAGTGCAAGACTACAAGCGTAGGAACGACGATTGCGGGTTTGATTACTACACGGGGGCATCAAGTATTTAATATGTTGGTAATAAAGCACAGCGCTTCGTTGAGTTCGGCGTAGAGAAGGGAACGGCCCTAAAGACTCTCCGTCGTTACACTAGGTTGCCAGATTCCCTCAGCCTACTCTACAGTGTTCGTGAAGTTAATAAAAGAAAATAAAATAAAAAGAATATACGATGACACTACAATAATATATTAGTAACTAAAGATATAAAATACCTGAACTGCCGAACTACGCTTAACAGGTGAACGATTCTCACTCACGCGATGTAATTTCTATTACAGAGACGTAGGCTTCATTCAAATACAATGGATTAAGAAGACTTATTGAGTCCAATATTTTTGGGGTCGTCGATCTTTAATAAGAAATAAATAAATCAGCTTCCCGATGTATCCCACACACATCAGGGTAGGCAGACGGAATCTAGTATTAAGACACTCTGTTCCCCACTTTCCGTAGATTTTTGGAAGCTTTGCGTGTTGAGTGGCGGAACTCAATGGATCTTTGCTAAGGGAAGATTTTATCTTAATTTCCACCCTTCTTAAGTCAAAAAACGTTGTTAAACTCCATCAATTTATCTTAGTGTAAGGTGGAGGACGGAATGTTTTATATAACTTTTTGATTAAGCTATTATACAATTGACCCTTTGTATGCGGAATCCTGTTCCATCTCATCATCCTTTCCCTTTGCCTCTACTACTCTCCGGATCTGGATACAGAGTGAAGCTAAAATACCTAAAATGGATCCGAATCTACTTCCATCATATACAAAGACATACGTATAGTAGTTTTATAAATTCGTTAAATAATAAACTCACTCAATTATCACAAACAAATATAAAACTCAAAGTTCTTAGTAAGTTGTTAGTCATTTCAAGCTTGATTAAGCTCAAATAGCGAAAGAGTAGTAAAAGAAAATTTAAAACACGCCATAAATTCCTTTAAGTGCCAATATTGTGTTCGGAATCGCCTCAAAAGTTTGCTTTGGAAAATAAACGTGAAAGTTTAACATCAACGTTAATGGGGAAAGTAGAAGAGAGATATAAGAGTTTAGTACTTGGATTTTAATTCATCTTCACGTTGTATTCTCATTACAGGTTTCTTGTCTTCCCTACTTAGGCAGAGGGATCCCACTATTTAGACACTTTGGTTCTGCATGCACCCCTCAACTTTGGAGACATTATGTGTTGAATGGCGGAATCAACGCCGCGCTTCGTTCGTTTTTTCCCAGTCTGAGGTAATGATATATTTTCATTCCCCTTAGTGGGTATCGTACCTACAACTGCGACAGTCGCTTCGCTGATGCGCCATCGAAATTTTTATTTTATTGTCTGCCATACATTATTCAATATAATTAAAAAATCTACTTACAAAATTGTCAAAATACACTTAAAGATATTTATAAGGTTCAAATTGAAACGTTAAGTCAAAGTTGTGTAGAGTAGTTCCATCGTCACAAAGTGAATCGAAAAACTACTATGAATGAATAATACGGAAGTTCAGGGGCGAAGCTGAAAAAACAGCTTTTGTATTTTGGGATTTGTATAAGCTTATCTTTATTCCTTTTTTATTTCAAAACCTGAGTATACTCGTGTATACACGATAGCTGTGGGTTCAAATTTGTCTTGAATTTGTTGTTCAAATTTCTTTATTCCAATAGACTTTTACAAACATTTTTGTATCAAATGAAAATCGACAGTGGGTCTTTTCAATGCAGAATTTACAATTTTATTGCTTATAATACAATAATACGATGGTAACTATTCTGCATGAAATTCAAAGTCTTTATTAGAAATATTTTCATACATTAAATATTCTTGGACTGTATAGTAAGATTTCGTAGTCAACGTTGTTTTTACAGTTACTTTTAATTACTGCATCGGTAAATTGAAAACACATTGCAAAATATTACAGAGACGTATACTTAGACGAGACGAGAGAGAGATAGAGAGAGAAAGATAAAGAGAAAGAGAGAGAGTGGAACTCAACACCGCATTTTATCTTGATTAACGTGTTAAAAAAATGTATTCATTTTCAGTAGAGTTTCAATTTTTTTTCAGATTATTACAATAGTATCTACTGCTACCGAGTCGAGTCGAGTCGTTAAACTACAGGTGAATCCCCCAGACCGGCTTTTGTTTTGTACGTGAACTACGTTTTATTATCGTCCCTGAACAAATAAATGATCTGTTTTAGTACATATGTTATTTGTTTATGTATTAATATTAACTTTCACAGAAAAAGTAACAAGTTAAGCGTTTTGTTAGAAAAATAATCTAAAAAATAAATGCCTTACATTAGGCTTTTATAAAGTAGTTAAAACTGTGGTTTCATTTGAAGTGATGCTGACAAAAATACTGTGTATATATGCAAATATTCTGCAGAAAAAGAGAAGCGGAGTGTTCTAGGGTATCGTGCCAGATGCGGGATACAGCGTGAAGCTGAAAAAAAAAATATAGCTGAAGCGGGTGAGGCCACAAACTAGTTGCGCTAGTATACAAATGAATACAGAAATAATTGTAATATTTCTATTTATATTTGCAAAGCTATCTCTAGTACTTAAGATGTATAATTAACGGTATGTCGGGGCGTTCCTTATGCGGACCTCTTTTGATACGAACCGATGGTTCAGAGGTCGCGACCTTTGGTGTTTCATAAATAAACATTTATAGTAGATTATAACATTTACTACTAGTATGTCGAGGTCAGTCAAGATGCATGGACCCCAACGTGCATGAACGAGGTTGTGGGTTCGATTCACATTCGAGAAAATGAAAAATTTAATATTCATATATCTCGCTCTGGAAGACTAAAGCGCGGCGTTGCGTTCTGCAACTTAACACACAATGCCTCGAGAATTCAGCAGAAAGTGATGAATGGAAGTATATTAATGGGACCGGAGTGCCATAATACTGGGCTTCGAAATTTGTCATTCATGTCAATTTACTTAGCGAAAAGGCGTGAAACTCTGGATAATAACAAATTTTTATTATTTTTTTACTTTTATATAATACGTTATTATCATATTGACAGAATAAACAAAACAAAATAATCACACATAAAACGTTTATTAATTTTTGACAAGTATATGGAAATTAACATAAAACAAATTTAATTACACATGTTCTTATAATCTTTACGTATTTAAAGAAAAATTGACTTTATGATTTAATCAAAATCCATTTTACTTTTTTCTGAATCTATACAAAACTTATCTAATAAAAAGTATTTATCATCTATAACAATTAGAGACTAAAAAATCTAAGTGGCTAAAAAATAATAAAAATACATAAATCATAAACTCAAATTCATAGTGTCTTCTTGGTTCATGGATAATTCTTTTTGCAGCGATTGTTGTTCAGCAGAACTGCAAGTTCTAAGACTGGACACTCCACAAGTCCTGTCCCTATGAAGAGGAGGTCTCCCTTTTATCCTTCCTTCGTATCTATGACGCTTATGATTTAGAGGGCTCAAGTCAAAATCTGATATATCCTCAAACTTTCTCTTGGATGACGATGATGACGTTGAATTAAACGTTTCTTCTGTTCTGGGTGGTGATGCTGGAAAAAGTTGGTTATATGAATATAAATATATATTGTTAAAAAGAGTACGAGTGAGAGAAATTAACTTTATAAAAAACCACCCTATATTACATTGACAAAACTCCAAACATAATTTTAAAATAATAATATTAAACAAATGTATAAGTATTCATAATTTCCTAAGTTAATTTTGAATGTATTTTACGTAAATAAAACTAAACCTTTAAACTTTTAAAATTAATTTAAAACATTTCGTTCGTGCATGTAAATATAATTTGGAATTCGTTTTTTATTATTTTTTAATTTATTATATTTAATATTTTAACAAACATTAAGGATTAAACAAACGAGTAAAAGACACACATGTAAAATGAACAAGTGAACGACCCTGCATTTTCCAAACAATTTGAACCCCTCCAGACTTAAAACAAAAAGCTTCTCTTACTCAGGCAATCACGTAAGCACATCATCATAAAACTTGCATTCGACGCTTATTGTACCACAAAGAGCAAATTAAACGTAGTGTTTTATGACAATAGTGGAAAATTTGTTTTTTTTTTACACGACTATCACTCTTATCTTATACAGTTCAAAAAATTTTAGTATAGCTCATTAGTTAGCTTTCGTCGCTATTTACGTATCCACTGAGCGGAGTACGTGCCAAAGTGAGATAGTTAATTTATGTTGTACGTGTGTCTGTGTGTATTATTCATTCTGCTTGATGTTTATTGCGAGTGGGATGAAAGAAGTTTTTGTTTTAACTTTATATTTTGTATGTACATGTTGAGTGGTGGAATTCAACGCCGCACGCCTCGACACCAGAGCGAAGAAATGAAAATATACATTTAATTATATATTTAAAATCATGTGTGGGTCACCGGTCGATTTTTTTACATACAATCAAATATAACCAAAAAAATATTTGTCACAAATTAGATTCAAACACCCTATCTATTTGTGAGGTACAAGTAGCCTTAACAACTACTCATACCTAAAGTAAATATATAAGTAAATATGTAAATAAAACCAAAAGCTTTTAAGATAAAAGTATAAAAAGTTATTTAGTATCAGAGAAATGATCTTAGTTTAACGAAGCACGTAAAGATCTTAAAAAATAGGGCAGACTATCTTTATATTTTGTACGTTATGTGTTATGTTTATACCCTATTCTATATTGAATTTATATTATTCTAAGGTATTTTAAATGAAACAGAATAAGGAGGAAGAGGCAATAACTCAGTCTACTTACGGGTAGACCACGGACTTCTGCAAAGTTTAAATCATTCTACTCGAAATATGTAATAATGGCTAAAATAAAAAAAAAGGAAAGAATTTAGCATTTAAAGTAATTTCGACGAAGAGAATCAAGTTCTTTCTCCCAATGTTGAGTGGAAAACAATTTGTAATGTCGATATTAAATTCTGAAATTGTAAGAACAAAACGATTTTGATATAACTACGTACCTGTTATTGGACTTACGCTCGCGGCAAAAATTAATAATCTTTATAATCTTGGCTTACGGGCAGAGGTGATATTTGCGTTGGGATTCCTAGTCCGCGAATATTGCATGCTCCTGTCTCACCACCGTCTTTTGGTTATTTCTTTGAGATTATTTGTGAGGGTCAAGATAGGGTGTTTGAATGTTATTATTATTATTATTTTTACTTATAGAGACTAATTTTGACTGAAAAATCGACCGGTGATCCACACACATGAAATTAAATATGTAATTAATTTACATTTTCATTTCTTCGTTCTGGTGTTAAGACAAAGTGCGGCGTTGAATTCCGCTACTCAACACGCAATGCCTACATAATTTGGCGAAAAGTGGGAAAAGTGGGAACAGAGTGTTTTAATACAAGATTCTGTCTGCCTACCCTGCTGTGTGCGAGATACAGCGTGAAGCTGATTGGATGATTTACTTATATATTATCTTTTAAGATTTGTTGATATCCTTGAATTTCAATATTACTCCTTTCTCCACTATACGCTAAGGCGTAATGGCTGTAGAATTCAGAATGGAGCCACTTAGATAGATTTTAAAATGTGAAAAACTAGTCAACATAATAAAATTAATGGTCAATTGGGTGTAAGTGTAAAAATATTTTTGCGGATGCTACACTATTTGCATTTTTGAATCATTTCAAACTGCAAATACTATTGCATTATACAATTTAATATAGCTTTCATAAGCGCGGTGTTAAATTCAGCGACTCCATAGGCCATATCTCGGAAATGGGACGGAAAGTGGGTAAGGAAGCGCCTCTTTTTCGTCTACTCTGCAATGTTAACACAAAATAAGAATTCACATTCAGTGTTCAATTAAATTTCATGAGAAAAAAGTTTGCTGATTACGTTCTCTTCTCTTGTAGATTTAATGACGTAAAATGTAGATTTTATGACGTAAAATGAAAAATCTCCTTTTTTTCATCCCCGTAGAAATTTTAAGAAATTATATCTTAGCGCTCTCCATATTTTAAGTATTTCACATTTTTTTTAAATTACGTATTTGGCATTAATTAGTAATGCTAAATTTTAAGATTCTTCATCCAGTACTTTCGTCTATACATTATCTGTCAATCACGCAACAACAGAAGAGTTATATAGATTATATAAATTGTCGAACGTACACTGTTTCCTCCAATCGAATAGACTTCGATCCTTTGCGTAGTTTACCATACCTAATATGATTTTTAATGCCACTCTCGGCAAATTTTGTAATTGCAAAGTGTGCAATAGTAGTGGAAAATGCAGAACATTTAGGAAATTGCTAGCTTGCTGAGATGATGATATTGATGAGAGATATAATTTGTTTTCTTATAAAATCTTTTAAAAATAAGAATACTTACTACAAAGTATTTTCTTAATTTCGTGCATTATACATAATTTAAAATAAATAGTTTAGAGGTTTAGACATTACTTAATAATAAGTTGATTGCTTTAAATATATCAAACGGTATTAAGAGTGTTATTTTAAGCTGCAGTAAGTAAACAACTGATGTAAATTAAAGTTTATTACTTCACAGGAGAAAAAATTATATTTCAATTATTTACTATAAAGTAATTTATATTTTAATTACACATTCAGTATAAATAAATATAATAATATAATATATAAAAAAAATTTCGTAAGTCATGTTACAAAAAAAAAATAATGAAAAAAAAGATATATACCTTTATTAGTCCAAAATATATTTTTGACTGCCTTAGTAACGGCCGACCAAATGTTCTCCTTATCCTTATCCTGTTCCTCACCCTGTTGTTCCCTATCGATTTCCGTTAATTTCTCACAGTCACCGTTCTCAGCGATCCTCTTGACACTAACCGTCTTTTTGGTGATAACAAATTTGAACTGCAACTCAGTTTCTTCGTCATTAGAACGTAGAACTGACGAGAGGCAAGTTTGTAGAGTGCCCGCAATGTTTGCACTGAGAGCAGTTATTGCATCGTTCATCGTTGGAGGGGAGGAACCAATGCAGGTCTTGAATAATTCATTCGGTTCCTTAGATCGACTCTCGGGTTCAACTATCGGGCTTTCCTCTTTGAAACTTATTGCTCTAGCCGGTATATTATGATCACCAGCCGGTGGCGTATCTTCCAAATCTTTTTCTATGTTTTTAGTGTTTTTGGGAGTTCTCGCTAAAGTCATGGCTTGGCTTTCGAATCTGTTTATGAGTGCTTGGAAACGTGGATTGTATCTTGGTCTTTGGGGGCCGGGTGTTAGCGTACGTTTTGGTTTTCTAACAACTATAGTATAAAATAATATATCATTTATTAATAAGTTATTTGAGTAATTACTATGAGTAGTGAATTATAGAAAACATGATTCTGAAATTAAAATTGATGTTTAAATATGAGACCAATCTTCGCGCAGAACAGCAGCATTAGTGTGTGACTGTAAACGTTTCTCTGTAACTGTTTCTCACTAGGCTTTCTCTGCCTACCCTGCCACATGCAGCATACAGCGTGAAGCTGATGAAATATAAAAAATATTAAAATGTCTTTACCTCTTTTGATTTTCGGCTCTTGATTAAATACAGTGTCATCAGCAAATTTAACTCTTTTCGTCTTTATAGAACTTTCGCTGTTATTTGTACTGTCTTGGAACGTAACTTGTTTCTCTGAACTATCTTGGCTGCCTAACTTAGGGCGACTACCAATTACGATAATACTCTTTAACTTTGGTCCAGCTGCGTCGTTAGGCTTGGAATGCTAAAAATAGTGTGTAGTCGTTTAAATAAAATAAAATCATCAATGACCTAAGGTATAGCTTTTAAAGTAAATTATCTGAAATTGACTTTTTACAACTTTCACATAGTGTTGTTCAATTTGTTGTTACGATATTCTTAATAAAATAGAAATATTTAAGAAAAATAATAAATAAATAGATATATTTAAGAAAATTGAAACAACATTTTATAAAAGCACAAAGTGAATATTTCCACAAAATACTTTCTATAAGGTGGAAAACTTTATTGTTCGTGTTAAATAGTGATTTTTATGTATATATGATCAAAAGAATTTAGTTTATGGAAAATAATCGAAAAAGTTAAAACACGTTATAAAATTGAAATTGGATTGCTTTTGTGTTTTGTATTATATAACGAAATATAATTTGTGAAAAAAAACAAAAGCATTTTTTAATATATAGAAACTTGGCTTTAAATTTAGAAACTTGGTTTTTTAAAAATATTACAACCATATATATAGATTTAGTTTATTATAGCAGAATAATTCTCCTCTTTTTAAAAGGACATTTAAGGAAATTTATTTTATATTTAAATTATTTGATTTTTTCTAGTGTACAAAGCGCATATAAAATTCAGCTAAAGGTGATAAATCTCCTAGCTTAAGACTCCGTCAGCTTATCCTGGCTACGAAAAAGCCAGAAGCTCCTTTTTCTTTAGATTAGACTGATTTTTAATATGATAGTAATAATATAAATTTAACTTACTTCAGCTTCTTGGTTAATACTCTGACCTGGACTTTCAGTTGTTTCAATTTCAGACAACGGTGAGTCGGTGCCAGGGACAGGAAATAATGACCAGTTGGGTGTCACCGGATGTGTCGGCGTACTCGTTGTTACAGCTTGGGCTAATTTGAGTGAATGCGGAATATGTGGTGTGGACATTTCCTTAACTGTATATAAAGTTTGTCAAATAAGAAAAAAATATCTACATATTGCTTTCACAGGAAAAGCGTAACTGTTCAACAGGGATCTTAAAATTTTTACTGTGTATATATGTATACATGAGACATTCTACGTAACCAGGGTAATGTTATATAGCAAAATGTTATATGTAATTAAAAAGTTGGACATCTATAAAATAAATATAAAAAATATAATTCTGTATTTCGTTTTCCCTATTGAGACAATTTAAAAAGAAGTATATTTGAGAGGCAATTCGCAAATTGAAAAAGTTGAACGATTAAGCTCGTCAAGAATGCATAAATAATCAAACGGTGTCCAACTTTGTACTTTTGAGGAACGATTATTAAGATAATATAAGAGGTTTCCCAGCACCCGCCTTGAAATGTGCTTAATGCTCGTTTGTGCTATTTCATGTCGGGAAAATAGGCGATTGAATTGAAGTGAAGAGGTAGTGGGATCGATTCCTATTTTTATTTCTTCTTTCTGGTTACTAGACAAAGCGCCTCGTTGATTTGCGCAACTTAAAACTTGTATGAAAATTATGTGGAAATTAAAAATGGAGTTCCTTATCACCAGATTCCTTCTTATTATATAAGGATATGACCAGAAGAATATAACTTACCTCCAATATTATCGTTTCTTAAGGGCGTTGTACTGTCAATGGGTAAGGAAACATTTTCATTAACTTCTTCATCCACTTCCACAACGTTTTGTCTTTTAAAATTTAAATATTTATTTATATGAGGTGTAGCTGCGCGTTGTCTTTTTAATTTTGGTGTTTTTGATGCTACTGTTGGATGAGGTGTAATCACGTCTCCTCTCTGGACGTCTTCATAATCGGTATCACTCGACTCGTAATCGACTAAATACTTCTTTCGCGCAATCGGTGTGATAACTGCTGTTCTTGTCAGATGATTAACAGAGATTAGTGCCTCAAAGTTATCACTATTATTAGCTTTTTCATATAAGGAATTGAATTTTTCATCAATATTTTCTTTTTTACAATCAGTTTCAGGATCAAAAAGTTCAGAAACGGTTGAACATTTATCAATATCTATAAAATCTTCCATAGTGATGAAAAATTTGTTACATTTCTTACACTGCAGGGGTAAATGTTCTGATGTGAGGTGTTCGATAAAATCTTCGTTTAATTCTTCAGTTCGACAGAGGAACCTGTGACCTCGGCATATCGGACAGTCATAAGTGAGCTTATGGGTGCGTTGCTCGTGCTTCCAACGACAATCGGGGCAACAAAACACCAGATGGCATACTATGCAACGGGTCTAAAAATAATAACACACCTAAAGAGTAATTTTTATTGTGTTCTAAATTACAATTATAATCTTTATTTTGTTAAATAAAAGTATTCATACTTATGATTTTATATCATTTGACATTTCACTGAAAATATATGATATTGAATATTTTAAGTTAATAAGTTCACGGGAGTGTGTTAACACCACCGGCTTCGCCCGCTTACACTCATGGTTATTTAATAGACAAATACACATTTTTTAAATAAATTATAGCCCATGTGAATAGGTGATGAATAAGCTAATCAATTTAAAAAAAAACATCTAAATCGCGTAACAGTGCGTGAAAATGGAACAAAAATCCATCCTTACAAACTTTAACATTTATAATAATAGTAGGAAGAAATTTCAGATTTAAAAAAATAAAAAAAAAATACTAAACGTTTCCTTACAATTTACTTGCATATGTACTCTAAATTGCATTCAACGTCCATATCACATGCATCAGACTCCGAGACATCAAATGTCTGCAGCACCCTCTGTTCGCATGTTCCTTACTTACTACTAATTGACTCGTTGACCTATTTGCTAAATATTCGTATAGGGCTGAGAATCAACGTTCGTTTTCCTCGAAGAAATTTCCTGTCGAAGGCTTTAAGTAACAGGCAGAACGAAATCAGAAGGCAAATGTTAAAGGAAAGGCAGAAATAACGATGGTAGGTCTTACTTTGTAAGAAAATGAAATGGCATGTCTGTTATATTTAAGTATTTTATTTATTCTGTCACTAAAATACGGTTTCAGGAATATTTTAATTGACAATAAAATTTTGCGACTATTTTTAGATGATTTTTAAAAAATTCGGATAAGAGTAAGTATAAATTATAGGTTTCAGATTTTTTCCTGAACAAGTACTATCTGTAGATGCGTGCCAAATTTCATAATGCTAAGTACCCTATCGGAAGTACCCTATTAATTTTGATTAACTTTATAGTGTAGAAATAATATAATCACTTAGATTACAATTATATGAAATCAGATTTATTATTATCACAAACACATAAAATCGTTGATTACAAATCCATAATATAATATGTCAAAAAAATACATAGAATTATACCTTTTCACAAATGCCTTAAAACGGAAATCGAACCAACAACATTCAACTATAAATACATACAAATCTAATACAGATCTGACCACATCCATTTATTTCGTCAGAACTACCCGCGAGTCTACCCTAAGCTACAACTTACTCTGGGGAGTGTGATAACTCTCCAGTTCGTGACTCCTTGCTAATTGCTCAGTTGCTGTATCTGTGAGGGTTTTAAGTGATTTACAAGATCTTGTTTCCTGTCGGTTTATGGGATTTTGGTTATTTCGGTACGATTCTCATTTACGATAATTGTTATGGTGTTGGTGGGTTGAGATCTCGTTTGGCTTTTCGCCATTAAACTTTTAATGGGAAGTAGCTTAGCGATTATACGTTATATTTTCGATTCGATATTGAATTAGAAAATATTTTTAGTTAAAATTATTATAATAAAACAGTGTAGTAATTTATTTGGCTTATCTTATGATAAAATTTATTTCTTGATTGTCGTCTGTAAAATATTTATTTGATAGAAGATCAAGACGCTGTTGAATATCAAATTTGTGGAACACTTTATAAAATTAAATATGGAAAAATTTAAATTTGTATAGTGTGTGTGTTACTGTATAGTGTAACCACGATGGTAGTTGGTTCATTTCCCAATCAGGGAATTGAAATATTTTCATTTTCTCGCTCTAGTAACAAGACAAAAGTTTGACACACAATGTCTCGAAAATTGGGCCGAAACACTAGTTTCCCTCTTCCCATCCTCCTATATAACGAACATAATGTGAATGTATATATATATATATTTTTAAATTTTAGAGATAAGATTTACAATATCAATCCAATCAGAAGGCCCACGTAACAGCTTATTTAACTATATCGAGGAAGACCTAAGGCTAAGTCCCGATGTAGGTAGCTAAGTAATTAAGCAGTAATCCGCTTACTCGATTAATTGCAATATCAAGATATCTGATTTGCGGAAATTGCACTTTGATCTTTTAATGAAATTGTGTAACATAAAAGCCTTATATTGATGTTATTAATATATGGTTTAGTACATTATATATGTATGCGAAAATGTCTCAAATTTATCAAGAAGACAACGTTAAGTAATGGAACGCCGTGTTGTCTACTAAATTGAAAATATAAATAACACCTACAGTACCCACTAAAGGAATTCAAACCCACAACTGCCGACTCTGTTAAAATGCGCCTTGATTATATTTTATAAAAAAAAACATCCTCCGAAACTTATTCAATGACACAGCCGCCATATTAATCTGTAACTTCAATACTGAGCCACGACGTCTTAAAAATTTCACTATAAAATTCAAGCGTATTACTTAGTATTTCATTAAAACCGTCCTCGTTCTCTTCATATTTGTGTTGATATATCTTTTAGAATTTGAATATATATGTAGGTCACCTTAGCGCATCTAAGCGAGCGCTCGCTCACCAAGTTTCGGTACTAATGAACGAACCTTAAACGAATTCACTATATATGGGGACATATAAGCCTATAATTAAAATAACTGGTTTTACTTGCGGCATCGTCCACGTCCATTCAATATAACAAAAAAAATCTGTATGAATGTGTTGAGTCGTTTGAAGCCAGTCATGGTGCAAGGGGTACAAAGTGTCACTGTAAAACCGACTTGTTGTGGGTTCGATCCCCACTCGAGGAAATGAAATATTTATTTAAATTTATATTGCCATGCCTTGCTTTGCGAAGAAATGATAATATTAAATATTTCATGTCCTCAGGTGGGAATTGAATCCACAACAGCCTTTACAGTCACTAAGATTATTTCCTGTTTGTAACTAAATTGTTATTCGTGCTATTAATTTCCTTTGAGCTAATTTTGCTATATTGAGCTTGAGCAGTGAAGGCGAGTGTTAGTATATCGTAAAGGGGCCACTGAAGCCTACACCTGAGGTCAGAGTATTTGTGTGCTTTAAAACTGCAGTTTTCCTCAACACAGATAAATTCAATCTAATAAAAGCATGTTCATGAAGTAAATTAAAATAGAATTAAAGTTTTCTTCATAGTTAAAGTCAATATCAAATCATTTTATTTAAAATAAGAAGTTATGGTCTGTTTTTTTTTTTAATTTCAAATAATTTAACCACGAGTCCACTAAAGCTGAGCCTCAGAATGGAAAAAAGTGGTCCAATAAATTCAGCGGGATTTGTTTAAAATCAATTATATAGATACTAATACACACTGATCCGCTTCCATTCAATCCCCATACATTAAAACTAGTATAGAATTCAAATTGTTCCGAGCAAAGTTGCAGTAAACAACTAGTAACGCCGTAAAGAAGTTGAAACGTGCTTATGACGCGCGGGCCGAATGGCTCGGCAAAAAGCGAAAACGTGTTTTGGTCAACCGCATTACTCTTAAGTGTATTTTCTGAATCCATCTAGGATATGTTGTCAGTTAGAGAATACTAGTTTTAGAATTTGATTTGAGATATCTGTTTTTTTAATAAAAATGTACATATAACGCGATGATGGGTTTGTTTTACATTCGGAGGAATGAAATATGTTATATTTTTCCTTGCAAATCAATAAAGCAAAGTGCAGCGTTGAGTTCCGCCCCACTACACGCGAAAAGTATACCCCGGAATATTGAAATAAAATACGACAAAATAAATAATTTAAATTTAATTTGATTTGAATATTTTATCGACATTACTTTTATTGAGGAATAAATTATTAAAAGAAAATATTTTTATCAAATTATAATTTAAGAATTTTTTTTTAGAATTTGAAATTAATCAAAAAAAATCTTGAAATAAATAAACTCGTGGGATATAGCGTGAGGCTACAAGATAATAGTCGATAACATCCAACAATCCTGAGGGGGCACAAGCGTACAACTGTGAATGCGACAGGTTGTGGGTTCGATTCCTAATCGAAAAGATGGATATTTATGTGATGGATAGATATGTAATATTTTAATTTCCTAGCTCTGGTAACGAAGCAAAGCGCGGTGTTTAGTTCCGGCACTCAACACACAACGCCTCTTGAATTCGGCGGTAAATAGGGAACGTAGTGTCTTAACACTTAATGAACAGGTTTCATCTGCCTACCTTGCTATGTGCAGTAATATACATAGTTTAGGTAAAAAAAAACAATCGTAACGACGCGATGATGTCAATATAAATGGAAAATTAAAATAAAAGGTACCTTTTCTACATTTCACATTTTAATCATGCTCGAAAGATTGTATATAAAATATAATTTATGTCCAAAAATATTTCATTTTTTTAATAACCTTTAAACAATAACCTATATGAGTTTACCACTCGTATACGTTTTTCTTATATAACAGATTTTGTATTTTTTTATATGATATTTAAACTTAAATGATTAACGAAAAATATCTAATTAAATATACACAAAACATTATATCTAAAAGATTTATCGAATAATTGAATAACCTAAAATAATAATTACATTAACACTTTATAGAAATAAATTGCTATTTAGTTAATAGTAATAATAATATTTACCTCAACAGAGCTCTTCATGGTGACCAAATCATCTCATTTAACAAATATTTTATCCACAAATCCCTTTTTCTAGTAAAAATATAGGATAACCACTTCTTATATGCAACACAATAAAACATTCGCTGTTTAAAATTTTAGCTGCGGTAGAAGCGAAAACAATTTTGTAAACTACCTCCACTTAAATTACTTGAAAAGTTGCCAAGCGTAAAATTATATGAAAATATTAATTGGTTACAAAGTTTATAGTTAATTTTATTTTTTGTGGTTCTTTACTTTTATAAGGTTCAAATGTATGCTATAGTTTCGATTTCCACTCGAAACTCTTTTTATTAAATAGTATATTCTATTTATATTTTTTATCTGTAGTGAGCTTAATAATAAGTTCAATCATGGCTATCGTGGTGGCAATCATGGCGATCAAGGTTAGTCGTAACCACGTAAACGCGACAGATTGTGGGTTCGATTTCCAGTCGAGAAAATTAAACATTTACTAGTTTCATATCCTCGTTTTCGCCGTTGAATTCCATCTCACAATGCCTTCAGAATTTGGTGGAAAGTGGGGGGTATGTGACCAGAGTAACTTAACACCAGGGTCTGGGGTTCCTTCTGCCTATCCCGCTATTCGCGGGATACAGTGTGAAGTTACGAACATCATGTAATTTACAATATTTACACATTATTTTATGACAATTTTTTTTATTTATTTATTATTTTCTTGGAAATAAAAAGTATAGGAAGAAACGGAATCTACTTATATGTTATTTTTTCACTTTCGAAATTCTCTTTCAAATAGGTTGCGGAACCTACCGCATCTATTTGATATTTAGATTTGATCAATATATCGCTTTTCGTCCGAATTCGAGACAGTGCACGTTGACTGACTGAAATTAACGCTGCATGTTGTATTTCTAGAAAAGGAAATGAAAATAATTCAATCTCACAAGTAGGAGGTAGCCACGACTCCTGGATTCTCTTAAGTATATATTGCATAAATATAGAAATATATGTATATTATTATATATCTTACGTCCAGTTCTATATAATTTGTATAATGTATAATATACAAGTTGTATAGAACTAGACGTATAATACATACAAATTGTATAATGTATATTACACAAAATAGTTTATAATTTATGCCGGCATAGGTAGGTGTGTGTAACTAGCCGCTACGACCGGCGGCTGCTGCTCCCGTGACAATACCTGTAGCTGCTGTTTCATTGTAGTCCTGGTGTGCTCATCAAATATGATATCGTGTTTTTTTTAGTTTGTTTATTCGTATTTTTTTTACATGTGAGAGTAGCAAGAGAATAGAGTGATTTGCCCCTAAGTCCGATTTTGTCTAAACAGAGACTTATCTAGTGGTCTATATTGGAGATCTGCCGTGAGTCCAAAAAGTGATAGAGGCACTGTCTCCTTAAATCGACCAAAAGCATATTGGTATAAAAACTCATGATCAATTTTCTATTTTTTGCGAAAAAGTTGCATTACTACCATGTTGCAGTTGCATGTTGTTCGAGTGGCTCAAGTGACTTAGTGGCATAAGGGTGTGACTGGAACCATAAGGATTGTGGGTTTGATCCCGTGCCCAGGGAATAAGTTATTTAATATATTCATTTAACTATTTTCCTTGCTTTGACAGCAAAGAAAAACGTGGCGTTGAGTTTTCCCACGCTATACATATAGGTTGCAAACTTCTTGCATTATTTATATATTATATTAATTATAAAATCAAGCCACTCCAAGAAATAAACTACTATTTAAAACACGAGTACTTTATTTTAATAACTTTAAGGTCTGTATTGTAATGGCCACAACTTGTCATAATACATGCAAAGTCTCGAGTGTCCGCATTAAAACTTGGTGATAGAAATGTTAGGCTATTTTGAATATTCTTTTAGATGGGTTTAGGTGGTATAATCTATTAGATATTATTTTATAATTCAAATATATATCACACATATGTGCTATTTCATGAAAGTAGAATAGTAGTTATGCCTCCAGAATTCGGCAGATATTGGGGACCGGAGTGTTTTAACACAAGGTTTCCTCTGCCTACCCCGCAGTGTGCGGGATACAGCGTGAATCTGAAGCTGAAGTTGAAGGATAGTAGTAGTTCCTTGTATGTAATGTAAAGATATACTTTTTTTACGGCTGCTTAGTAGACGCGTTATTCTCCACTTCCCATATCATAATTCTTTGACAGGTTGTTTGAGCAAATAAATGTAAGACATTAATTCTTTAAATGTTTGTATAAAAACTAAATTCTAACTTACAAAGTAAAACGATTGATGAAGTTGTCATGTTCATATTCCTTTTAATATTTTTTTCTAGTACTTAAAACGAATTTTGAACATAAATTATTTGTTAAGCTTATAACTACTTTTTTCAATCTTATACAATATACATAATTACATACATACATATATCGTAAGCTTAGAGTGTAAACCTGCAAACAGCCTCTTAAGCAAATTATCAAAAAAGATAAAACAAAACACGTCTTTAAAAAGCGATTAGTATATTATGTATTATCAGAAGAGTTAGTAGCGAAAATTAATCTGTATTCGCTGCTTTACGAGTATGAAGAAAAATGTAGGTAATTTTTGCATATTTATTACACTTTGAAGTGATGTTTTTTCAGTAGCAGCATATGCAGGCAAAGCCTAGTGTATAAGACACTCCGTTCTCCGCTTTCCGACTAATTCTGGAAGCGTTGCGTATTCAGTGGCGTCATTATGTTCCCTCTGCCTACCCTGCCGTGTGCCGGATACAGCGTGAAGCAATTTTTTTTAATAAGTATACAACAACGTAGGCTACAACAATAGCCTCAAAATTATCATGTTCAACTTTTTGTACCCAGCTTTGAATTTGTTTATGTATTGTTTACATTGAAAGACAAAAAGATTTTTTTACCTTAAAAACAATACAATTTCAAAAAAGCAAAATTTTCAAATATAGGTCAAAAAAATCTTTTCAAATGAACAAGTGGAAAACATTGTAAAGGTAATTTGATAAATAAAGCGTATAAGGTAAGCTTTGTCAGTTTAGTTTTCATATACATTTAGTGAGGCGTCTAGGGTTCTCTAAAGCTTATGTAATATTTTAAAAAAAGGTATAAAAAAATCAATAATAGAGGCTATCGTGGCACATTGAGACAGCCTCCGTCTATAATCGTGATGCAACTTTGATTCTTACTCGAGGGAATAAATACTTCTTATCCTTCTAACAAGATGATGAGCTTTGCCATCCATTAAGTAGTATCTCGAGTTCAGGTGGAAAGTGGAGAAGTTTTTCTGTATAGCAGGGTAGGCAGCAAGAACCTAATGTCAAAAATTTCATTCTTCATTTTCCATCTGTCTTGGAGTGCGGAAACTCTACCCGACTCTTTATCTTATGGAAGTAAACAAACATAGTTTAATAGTGATCTTTCCTCCAAGTAGGTATCGGTATCAACTATTGTTTTAAAACTCACGCTATTACATTACACCAAATAATTACATTATATTTTGCAATAAATTAATAACGAGAGTATCTTAATCGGAATGGAGTGTCTCAACACTAGATTCAAAGATTGCCTATACCTATTCCGCTATGTCCAAGATACAGCGTGAAAAAAAATACCAGCCTGCGTAATCTCCTCTATGTTTTCAAGACAAAGACTTAAATATAACTTACTAATCATTCAACCTAAAAAGAAATTATTTCAAACTCAGAATCCCAACGAGCAAAAGATTTATTTCTTTTTCTCTCTACTTTTATTGCAACTATATTTATAGTTCTGTCCAATAAAATCCTACGAGCACATAAACTTTGAGAACATCAGAATAAGCGGTACTTGTATAATTCAACTACTTACTGTAGAAAAATTTATGGCGGAAGATTATCTGGACTTACCTGGAAAAGAAAATATTTTTATTTAATTATTTTACTTATAAAATGAGAGGACATCGCGGTGCAAAGGTTAGATATGTGGGTGTGGGTTCTTAACTTAACTTCTTAGCCGTAGTCAGAGAGACCGGAGCGCCAAACGTTACGGTCTCTATATACCTCTTTCGCCTCGTCCACTGTCATCAACCTCTTCATGCTCTCCGGTAGGTCCTCATGCTTTTTACGTGACCTTCCTCCAGATATTGTCGCATAAGAAGTGAAACTCAAATTACTTAGCAATTAAGTAAATTTAACATAATTTGAATATATATTTTTCCAAGTCAGTTAAAGCAGCTTCCGTCTAACAAGACATTGACGAGGGTACAACATGATATAATTGACTTCTTGACGCCGCGTGACTTACACTAACTAGCAGTTAACAGATTAGTATGTAATGGATATTATATATATATAACGGCAGAATTATTTAATGCATACATCTAAAATATAAGTTTTAATGGATGGAAAGCGTTGTATGGGATGTTTAGGTTGCCATTTCCGGGCATAATTTTGTGGCATTTGTTGTATAAGCTAGTGTTTTTGTATTTAATTTAATAATGTTAAAAAAAGAATCCGCTCTAATTTTTTTAAAAAATTTTTTTCTTATGTAAAATGCATAATGTTAAGACACTCCATCCTCCACCTTCCACCCAATTTTTGAATTTTTAAATTTCGGGTATGGAGTGGTAAAACTTGACACGGCACGAGAGCGCGGCGTCAAGTTCTCTCTATTGTAACAAGAGAGATCTTGTTACAATAGAGAGAAAATGAAAATAATGGGATTAATCATGAAGCAAAAAAGCATAACCTAGTTCGATCCCCGAACCCACACTAACCTTTATTCTCATTAATCTTTCCTATACAATCATACAGTCAATCAATTATTAATAGTAGCCAATTAAAACATGATGAACGCTATCAATAACGCGTGTAAATCTCCTCTCGTATCCGGCGGAATATTTATATAATTATTAATATTTACATCTACCTACTGTATCCAGTATTGTTTTATAATTAATAATTAGTCTTTAAAATATTTATATTATTTATACGTAGACTAGTTTTTGTCACTGGTTTTTCTTGCGTGATCAAATTGAAATAATTAATAATTGTGTGAAAATAACGATACATAAGATATTGTAAGCGTTCAAGGAGACTGTTTACAGTTACAGTTGTAATATAACATTTAAGTATTTTTTTGGTTATGTCCGAACAGCCAGTTGAGCTTTTCTTTTGTAGCTTCACGCCGTATTCTGCAGATACCGGTACAGGCAGAGAGAAACTGTGAACTTTGTGTTGAGACACTCCGTTTTCCACGTTCCACGTTTCTCCGTTACCAGAACGACGAAAACATAAATACGAATCCCTACCGAACCCCTAAACACTCAATAATAATTATCATATATTATCAAAACTTACATGACAATCAAGCTACTACAGACGCGGCCACATTCACAATAACTCGCAATTGGACTGCAGCACGTAGTATGTAACTGACAGCCACTGATAAGGGTTTTCTTTTTAAAGGCTGTGTGCTTTGCCGCTTTGTACTGTTATCACGGGATGTAAGAGGTTGGAGGTGAGCTTTATTATTACTGTACGAATAAATAAATAAAAAGGTTTTGTTTGTACGTAAATGTGTGTGGTTTTCATTTAAATTAGCTTTGAAATTTTTATAATTATGATATTAATATAATATATGATAATTATAATGAAGATATTCAGTATTTAAAAAAACAGGATGTTTAGTTACAAAAATTGTCAAACTTGAAATATGAAAGTAATTACAATCTAATTAGAAATGTTCGTATTGTTTTCTGTTCTTAAACTTAAGTTTACGGATGTGTCCACTCGTTTTATATGAAATATATCTCAAAAATAAGTAAGCACTGATTTTTTTCTATGTAGTATCTATAAATTTTCACGTTAAAGAACATATTCTTCTGACTGTAAACGCGATAGTTGTGGATTCGATTCTCACTCGGGACAGTAAATTATTTTCAATTCCTCAGTCTGGTAACAAGACAAACCGCAGCGTTAGGCTCCGCCACTCAACACTTAATTTCTACGGGACGTAAGAAACGAAGTATCTTAATATTAAGCTCCCACTGTCTGCTGCAATAATTCTCGTTTTAATAAACTTGTAAATAAAAAATACATATTTAGCTTTTTAATTCAAATAAAATTATTTTATTGGAATGAAAACTACTCCATCTCAATTCAAAACTTCAGAGGTCCATTCAGAAACACTTTAACAATAGGAAAATGTTGAATCCTGTAAAGATCTCTCAGATAGTTGGTAGGGGGCAAAGTAATCATCGCGTTCATTCGTTCGGAAAAGTCTTTAAATATATTTGACGTGATTCCCTTCTGGCTGAACGGTTTTAAGATCATCCATATACAAAATTAAGCAGGTCGGTATCTATGTACTCTTGTTGTATATTATGTTGTTATAATCGCTATTTAATATAACAGTTTTAGTTGCGTGAGGGCACGAGCGTACGGCGTTAAACGCTACAGGGTGTAAGTTCGATTCCTACTAGAAGAACAAATATTTAATATTTTCATTTCCTCGCATTGGTATCGAGTCGTGGCGTTAAGTTCCGTCTCTCATCACGCAATACCTCCAGAATTTGGCAGAAAATGGGATACAGATGTGTGTCAATAGGAACGGAATGTTTTTACACTAGGTTAATTTCAATAAATTCTTGTAAGAAAGTATTATGTTCTACGACGTTAAGTTTTGCCACTCAAGACATACTGTCTCGTTAAAGCGAAAATTCGCTATTTGCACAATAAAAATAACTCTTTTATAATAGATTTCCTATACCTACATATATCGTTCTATTAAAAAAAAATTAAAACAAATAGTTGAATCAAGACAAAAAAAAAACAAGAAAATGAACATTAAAATATTAAACTAGAAAAAAATTGCCACCATTTTTATTTTTCTGGCTCGTGAAGTCGTAAATCTCTTTCCGCAGCATCGCGGTACATTATAAGCTGACAACTATTGGACATTGTCATTAAATGGAGTGAGTAATTTGTCAAATGGCAATGCCCGAAGGCAATAAACTAAAAATGTAGTTACATGTAGCGGAAAGGTTTGTTTTAACCCAATTTAGTACACGTTTTCACACTCTATCCCGCACAGACAGTTACTCATTTTCCGACGAAGTTTAGTCTTTGCGTGTTGTGTGGTGGAACTTAACGCAGCTCTATGTTTAGTTTTCAGAATAAGGAAATGAAAGTAATTTAAATATTCTAATATAAGATATACTTATTATATAATATATAATATATAAGTACATGTATATTATAAGTTAGCATCGACCCACCACAATCGTCGACATTTTCAGTAGGTCGTTGTTCCACTACGCTACTGCGACTCAATCAAGTAGAATTCTGTATAATTCACTGGAAATATTCAGTTTGGTTTGAATAAATGTAGTTGGTTAGGCAGAGAGAAGATTGAACTGAATTTTGATGTAGATTTCAATAGGGCACACCGTAGATACAAATCCAAGGAATTGCTGTATTAGTATGTAGATTATGATTATTATGTAAGTTTTTTTGTTATTTTTTTAATAAGCGCGAAAATATAAAGCGAAGTAATATGTGATTGAGAATAAGTGTAATAGTTCTAGTGTAGATTGTAACTTGTAACTAGCCGGTGTCATTTTGACCCACATTCAACGTAGATTTCCTGTTGCAGTGTTAACCCGTCAAATGCCCGTCAAGTGTTGTGAAATCGTAAGTAAAACTCTGCTATAAATAAGTGTTTCCCTACCAATTTAATCAATTTAATTCAAATATAGCTTTAATGTTGGCCAAATATTAAAATAAAACAAATAAATTACTATTTTTTATCAGAATTTCTCTAACTGTAATAATTACGACGTCCGGTAGGAGTAAATGACTAAGTAAAGGATCTGGTATTTTTTTTTATGGGAGAGGACAAGGCAAACGAGCGTTCGGGTCACCTGATGGTAAGTGATCACCGCCGCCCACGACCCCATGCAACACCATGGGAGCTACAGGTGCGTTGCTCGCCTTTAAGGTGGACGATGTTGGGCGTTGGGGGATGTATAAAAATAATATGTTCGAAAACATAGATTTTTATTTCTGCCCGCCAAAAAAATTCGGGAAGTAAATGAAAAATGAAGAAAACACCATATGTTGCATTAGGTTAATTAAATTTACCCACAAAATTTTACTTTAAACAGCACTTGGAACTAAATACATTTTAAATCGTAATTATACTATAATTAGCATTCTTAATTGGATGAAATACTTGAGAGTGGTTTATGAAAAGAATCTGATAAAGTTTTTTTCATGTCACGCGTGCGGGCTTCAAGCAATTAAATAAAACACTTATTTTATTTGTAGCGAGCAAGCGACCTTCGCCTGCTTGAAATACAAATTATTTATTTATAAATCTAAATAACTTTCACATTCTTCTAACTGTAGGGCTTAAACCTGCCATTATACATTTCTTAAATTGTTCCCTTAAAAATAAAATAGTGTTTGTATGAAGAAATTTTAACCAGTTCTGTAAAACAGGCATTTTGCACCAATTTTGTCGAGAAACGAATAATAATATGAATCGAAATGGAAGTGAAAACTGCTCTTAAATCGGTTAAGCCGTTCCTGAGATTAACGTGCACAAACGCACAAACAAACAGACAAATAATTTTAATACTTTTTCAACTTTATTTTATAAGCATAGGTAGGCAAGTATAAAGCAGAGGCAACTGCCGAACGTCACATTTTGCGTGTTGCGTGGCAGAACTCAACGTCGCACTTTGTCTCGTAACCAAAGCGACCAAATAATAGAATTTCCGATAAATGTAAACGCATTAAAATCTATAAAACTTAGTCAATTTTGCAGTTTCAGTTCACATTACCAAAAGTAATTAAAATTAGAAGATTGACGTAATATGGGTTCCGCTAAGGAAAATTTAGGGTTCAACTTTTCGTTTCCATACATTGGATCTGAACCGGCATTATGGTCATTAATAGGATTAGTTCAAGCCCATCCGGCCTTCATCATACGTTGCGATTTAATACTTTGGGTAACTTTTCATATGAAATAAATCGTTTAACGATAATCTTCTGTAGGGTCAATTAGAATAAATTCGGTGGGAATTACCTAAAGCGTTAATGTAAAATGCATTAACAGTTTTGCATTTAAATGGAATGATAGCAGTTATCAGGTAACATTTACAATTTATGTTTCGCTATCGAACCAAATGGGCACGTGAAAATTTAGTTTAATCATTTCATTTTCTTTTTCTTATGTGTTTGAGAATTTGAGAGGCTAAAGGCTGATTTTTAAAGAAAAAAAATTGACGAAAAGGTCGTCATGGCGCAGTAGCACAGTGTCTGGCCCTGAAACGTGGCGGTAGTTAATCACAATTATCAGGATAATATCATTTTCTAGCTTTGGTTAAACGTAGAACAGCGGAACTCAACGCCGCACTTTATGGCTATATACATTTGAATGTACACGTGAATGTTTGTTTTAAGATAACGTATCCCACATTGTATTAGTTATATAAAATTCTAAATTGAATACCTACCACTTCCGGCTACATTTAAACAAAACGAATATATATTTCAACAACAAATTCTCTTTCAAATGGTATTCACGTTGTAAGATCTATACAATTTGTTCCTTCCAAAGTTAACAGTTTAACGTGTTTCATTTCTAATTCAGCGATTTCTAGACCGTGTCGATCCATATTTAATTCAAGAGCCAGTTAGCTTCTATGCTCTAATTTCAGTTTATACAGGACTTTGTTAGCAAAGAAAATTGTTCTTGACGAGGTTCTCTCGAGTTCAGATTATGGACTCTTTTTTATAAGGGTTCCGTACCCAATGAGTAAAATGGGACTCTATTACTAAGACTGCTACAGTACAAGGTTCAAATTTCAACTTTCTTAATCAAATACTATTCAATTAATAGGATAATTCTAGACGAATTTTTTTTGTATAAATTGTCTGTATAATTCGGTATATCTCTACAATACTTCAACAGGAGACGTGCACTCGCACGTCCCTTCGTTCTTTGCTCACTTCTTGTATTCTAGGCTTTTAGGCAAAGTATAAAAAAATATTTCATACATTAGATACAAGTCTTAGGTATTCCATTCGTTGCCGATATATTGTACAGAATATCGAATTAAAAAAAATTCTAGCAACATATATGCATATATATATGTATATGTACAATATATTACGAGGGTGGAAATACAAACCAAAGAATGTATGTATCATAGAACATACAATTAGGTCGCTTGCCCAACTAATGAATACATATCATCAACATTAGAAAAAGCTTGGACTTTTCAAGTGAATGAAGCTCATATTTCGTAGAAACGGACAAGTAATTATAGCACTTAAAGTTAAGGTATAAGAGCAAAATTTTAATGGCCGCCCTAATTATAGGAGAGATGGAATTCCTTCACTTGATAATGAAAAGGCTGTAATTGAAACTATGACCCAAGGGAGGAGCTTTTGCTAAAACACTGTTTGATGTATGCCAATGTTTGATACGTGAGTCGAGTGGCTTAGATTAAAAATTCTATCTTTAAGTTGGAAATTGTGACGTTTTAGTGGTTTATTAGATGGGTTTATTCAGAAAAAAGATAGTTTTGTTAAATAATCAATTAATTTTAGGATTAGAATAGACAAAAAAAAATAAGTTTAAAAAAATACCTTCACGCTGTATCCCGCACAAATCAGGATGGGCTGAGGGAACTTCGTGTGAAGATACTCCGCTGAATTCTGGCGGTATTGCGAGCTGAGTAGAGGAAGGCAACGTCGCGCTTCGCCTCAACAACAGAGCGAATAAATGAAAATAGAAATTTAAATAAATATTTCCGTTCCTCGAGTGGGGATCAAACACAAAAACAGTCGATTTTGCAGCACACCCTGTGCCCCTGCGCCACGAGTGGCCTCAAAAGTCTAAAAGTCTCTATATTTTCATACTGAAAAGTAAAAAAGAAAACTATAATATCAAACTAGCGTAATGTGTCATTCATTGTGCAGAAGAGAACACTGACAACAAAAACAGTACATCAAAACAACGTGATATAATCCTAAAAAGAGCTCCAAAAAATGAATTACCAAACATCAAAATAATTTTTAAATAAAAACCAGCAGTTTTTGAGATAAGGGCGATCATCAAAACAAACTATCAGCTTTATAATATTAGTATGCATAGAACTATAGTATCGCACCGTAGAGTGATTGAAAGTTGTGAGAAAACTATTTTTTTTTTAACTTCACGATGTACCTCGCTCGTAGCAGGGGGCATAGGCAGAGGGCGCCTGGGAAACTAGTATTAAGACGCTCGGTCCCTATGAAAGCACTATAAAGAAGAGAACAGCTCTTCTTGTCGCCGAATTCTCAAGGCATTGCCGTTAACATACATATATTGTCAATAACATAACATAATACATTATATGGCGGAACTCAATGCCGCTTCTTATCTCCTTACTAGAGTGGGGAAATGAAAATATTAAATATTTCACTCCCCCGTATGGGAATCAAACCCACAACCGTTCGAGTAATTTGTGGGCAAACATTCAAATATACGAGTACATATATTTAGAAATCCACCAATATAACATATATACAGCACTTTCAAACTAACAACATTTTTCAAAATGGTTAAAATAAAAACATTATATATCTAACGTAAGCAACATTAACCGCAATAAAACAAAAGCGTAAAACAGTTAACCAATTAGATTAAGTCTCGGGCCTATAAAATAAAACTTTCAAAGTGATTACTGTAGAACGGAACGTAATGAGAAATGCGAAAATTTCGTGAAATCTGGAGGAAAAAAAAACAAAAAAGAACTTTTTTCTGCCACTCCAGAGAAACACTTACCTATAACAGCGCGCCTCGGGGGGAAAGAACGCATAATTTTACTAAATGGCCAGCAATTCGTAAAACCGTCGCGAACGATTCAGTAAATGTTACTAATCACACCGTTCAAGAAATTACATATTTTGGTAGAAATACAAGTGATCATTTTTGACAATAATACGTTGAATGTTTGAATATTATTACCCTGATAGGGTAGTCACAGCGAGCCGAGTGTTAAGACACTCCGGTTCGCATTATACACTAATGATTTCCATCACTCAGCATATATTGTATCGACAAAGATTCGGTACGTGGTCAACGGAGTGTGTTAACACTAAGTTCTTCCCGGTGTCTACTCTGATTTACTTGAAATATGGTATAAAGGTAAAAAACATATTAAAGTCGATTACATTTACATTTTTACATATAACTACATTTTTGTTAAACTAAAGATTATAAAAATATATTAATATTTGTATTGAAAAATTAAATAGATCGATTGAAAATATTCAATCCAGTCAAAAGAAAATTAGTTCATATTTTACAGTTTTTAAATTTGATACAATTACTTAATATCCAAATATACATTTTAAAAAACCCGACGACAGTAGTCCGTAGTAGTAGTAGGTTTGAATTTGGATACTTATTTTCTCCTGCGAGTATATCAGGTGTTCTAGATTTTTTTTTGCATTATAACAAATCATAAGTCATATCTAAGTCAATCATAAATCTATCTAATACTAATCTAAGTCATATCCACTTCTGGCTGGATGAGATTTCTGTTAGAAATAAGCCCACCATTGTCAACGAATCTTACAATTTTGATTTACTTGTGTGTATTTTTAAAGTGGAATAAGGAATATATAAAAAATTTTGTTGTACCGACCTACAATCCTAAGGTCAATGATTTTATTTTTTTGTATAAAATATTAATATTACCACGAAAATTGAAATACATACAATCTATTTATGAAAGTCAGCTAAACTCTAGAGACAAATACGCAATAAAGCCTCGACTCCAAAACCGGATTATGACGCGACCCGTGTCAAATTGACAGCTGCTTTCAGATGACATATGTCACGGTGACACTCGCTAATACCATTGATCTTCATTGGTACATTGCCATATAAAAGTGAGATGACTAATTGAATAGCCACAGATAAATAAGGTCACTATATCAAAAGTGAATGCTTCGTTAGTTTTTTTTTCCTATTTTGTAGAACAAAATATATTTTATATATTCAAGATTTTTTTTGACTTATTCTAAGGAAGCAGCATTACTTCAACCATCAGTAAACATCTATTTTGGCTCAATTTTGCAACGATAATCCGTTTCGTTAATGTGAAATTTATATATTTATTATATACATGAAGCCTAAAGAAATAGTGTTAAAACCGTTGCTCCACCTTAACAGTGCAAGGAAATAAAAATAATATCCACGTGGGGGAATGAACTTCTGAACCTAAATTAGTATTTATAGTTAAGTAAGACTCCAAACTATTTCCAAAGCGAGTAGTCCACATTACAAAAAATCTCAAATTACTCTAATCGTCACTTGTAATTTTACTTGTACTTGTTATTCTAAACTCTAACCACGAGTCAACACTGAGCTTTGACTCCTACAAGATTATGACGCGACCCACATCACTTTGCTAAAAACTCGGATGACATATGTCATAAATTCTATGTTAAACTATAAATATATATTAGATTAGATAATCATCACACACATTCATATATATTATTTAATTTTATATATTTATATATATATATATATATAAATTATGTAAAATTTTAAATACTGGAGGAAGGTTACGTAAAAAGCATGAAGACCCCCAGTGGGCATGCATGAAGAGGTTGATGACAGTGGAGGAGGCAAAAGAGGTATGTAGAGACCGTGGCGTTTGGCGCTCCGTTCTCTCTGACTACCCCGCTAGGGATAAAGCGTGAAGCTAAGTTAAGTTAAAATATTTATATATTTAAAACACATAGTCTAACGTCGCTTAATGAGTCACTTTATTTTTTGTTTTCTTTTCCTTTTTTTTTGATGCACAAAATATTTAACGTATCTTTTTTATTTAAAATCAATAATATCAATTTAAGTAGTCACTTAATACTTATTTTATATTATATGTTTAGTGGAAATCGAACTCCGATTCATCTAATCATTCCAAGGAATTTAGTATGTATGGATTGTTTTCTACTAAATACTCGTATGAATATGGAACGTTTCTATTGTAGGTAGCATATATATATACGTAGCATGGCAACATTTTCTACATTTTCTATGAATTTTCTATTCTTTATATAAAAAAATTACAATTCTCCTTTGTGGTAGCGTATGACGAATACGTTCGACTGTAAACATGATGTTTGTAGGTTCGATTTCCACTCAGATTAATGAATTCTTTGTGTTTCTGTGCTAGAAGTCAAGTGCTTACTATATCGTAAAAAAAGTTATTCAAAATTAATTTTGGTCTTTTCATTGGAGTAAGTTACTCAAAAAACACTTTTTTCAGCTTCACGCTGTATCCCGCATGTAACAGGATAGGACACGACAGGACAGAGAGAGTCTAGTATAAAAATATTCCATTCCAGAACTCCTCTGTTAAAAAATGTATTTTTTTGTCTGAAACGCTTTTACTTTTACAATCCTCAACTCATAATTTCGTCATTTATACTTGAATATACTCAATTATAATGAATAGCTAAACAAATTTACTATTAAAATTGTAAACTAAATTCACTTTCTTTATTTTCTTTTCTATTTCACTCTAATTAAGTGAAGTCAATCAACAACAATATTGTATCTAATCTCTAACTCTCTAGTGTTTTGAGGAATTCGAATTAAGTTGTAAATTGAAACATGTAAAATTCATTGCCGTTTTAATAGGCTTCCCAAATAACTCAGTTTGCACGATATTCGTGTTAGTACGCTAATACATAATTATAAAAATATTTTTATATTTTTAGTCCAAATATTTTATTATTTGTACACGAAGCGCTGAGTTCCGTCACCTACCTGGCAATTTCTTGAATTAGAGCCCAGTGTATTGATACTACGCTTACTCTGCCTATTTTTCTACATATGAACAAGATGCCTCTCCTAGGCCTCCAGCAATCTCGATGACTTCCAGGAGAATCACCCTGACCCTCTTGCAGTAGCTCTTCTGGGGGAGGAGTATTGAATATGCATATACTGCCTTCTTCTACAACCTCTACCTGGTCCTTTTCGTGGTCTCCTTGGATTCAGTTGGATTTCTGGTTTTAAGAAGAAGACCATTGCCGGCCTGTTTCTCACTCTGTTCAACATGGTGCCACCACACTGGACAGTGAAAGATTCCTACCCACCCAGGCATCATACAGGGCGAAGGATATCAACACGCCGAAATAAAGTTACCGGCATGGATCATCAGGCACTCTGACATTCGGCAATAGACTGCCAAGGGCCCGGTCGATAGTAAGGCGGGTGCCGGCTTCGGTTAAGTATGCGGCATCCTCGTAATTCGATCCCCGGGACAAGAGTATCATCGGCATAGCAAATGATACATATCCAAGAAGAAAAGGCAGCAACACAAGAGCCATTCGTAACCGAAATTCCACAGTAACAGGCCTGACACCGACCCCTGTGGAAGCCCGCAACCGACCCTTTGCGCCCACAAAATACCTAAAGTAAGTTTAAATAGCGAATGTAGTTGAGGGTTAATTACAAAACTCTTTTGACATTACACCGTCCGCATTCATCCTTTAATTAACACGAACTATACACGACGTAATTTTAGTTTTTTAGACTTTTTAAAATTTTAACAATAATCAAAGTTTTCATGTAATAAAGCGCGGCCTCAAAAATTGAATGGCACAGCTCAACAAACAATGTCTCCAATAAAGTCGGAAAATGGAGTATGAAGTGTCTGGACTGATGTCAAGAGAGAACCTAGTGTCTCCTGCTAAACGTGAAAAATCACCACTAAAGAAAAAGAATGTTAAGTCACTCAAAGAAAAAAACAATTAAATCCATCCATCCATCTTAAGCAGATAACACACCCGTATTAATATTAAATATTCAATAGAAATATTCCTAAGGGTCCCTTTCTGACAGTCAGCGACGTAGACCGTCATTTGGTATTCTAATTTAAAACAGATTCAATTTGAGTGATTTATTTGATTTCTTTAATCCAACATTTTTTAATGTAACATTCGTATTATTCGACTTTTATTTAGTGCGTGCTCTTTTAAGGTTGAATAAGTTTTATTATTATGTTACATTTATTACTTACAGGGTCGTAGATTTGATTACAGTTCATTTCGTTTAGAATAGAATAGAATACACAAAACAAAGCAATATATAAAAAGAACAACAAAATAATAAAAAAAATCTCACTCAGATCTTTGAAACATTACGGATTAGTTGTAATGAGAAAAACGGAAGGTAACGTCTCAGTGCAAATTTTATTTCAATAAACTAAATATATAATATATAATAAAATAAATCAATAATATAGAATAAACTTACATAGAATTTGTTAAATGTTTATATACTATGCACATACACACATATATTTAATAACTTTTGGACGGTTTTTAAAACTGCTTCTTTTCAGCTTCAGTAAGCCAAATGTTTAACAATATACAGAGAGTTTTTGCCATCACAACTTTAAATGAAACCACAATTTTATCTACTCTATAAAAGCCGAATATAATTAAACAAAATAAATTTTGTAAAAATTTAAAGTATTTTTTTTTTCAAACTAAACAATTAATAAGATCATCGTTGTTAAGTAAAGCGCTATTTGTTGAGAACGAGGCATGCAGACAAACATATAAACAAAACACCGCCGCACATGTTGAGGAGAAAACAAATAAATAAATATAACACAGATGGTGTCGCTGCGAATCTACGGCCTGAAATAAATATGATTGTCATATAAGAAACCAATTGGTAAATTACAAAGAGAAATGGAGGAGAAATACTATAAATCTTCTGTTAATTCTATTTATATTTAACTGGAGTCTAATTTACAGAAACGATTCAAAATATTTGGCAAATATTTCAAATTCCGTAAACAAAACGTAAACAGTATTAATGTAACAAGCTCCATAATTTAAATGCTTTTGTCTCAGTTATCACTTTTCACTTGTAATTTTTTTATATAAGAAAATCTACACTTAGAACGGAAAATCTGGGTAAGAAATTTGTTAAAAAAAAAGTCAGGTTCCGTTACTTAACGTATGATTTTTTTTACTTCACGGTTCAACTGTTATTTAAGACAAAAGAATAAAATAAAAATCAATTAAGACAAGAAAATAAAAAAAACGTCCAAGTAAGAATCGAACCCATAGCCGCTTATAATTAGATAGTGTACTGCACTATGGTCTTAAAATTTCCAGGGGTTTCAAATTGTAAAATTTCTATGGCTAAGCTTGAAAATACGAAAAATTTTAAAACTAAATTCACTACGGTCATCTAATTCCCGTACATTCGTTCATCCGGAGCTAGAGTAAATTCTAATTGTACAATAGCTTCGTACCGTATTCAGAAGTTTTCATTGAAAACCAGAGGAAAGGAGAGGTTGTTGAATTTAGATATAAATGTAGCGGTCATTTTATAATATGAGAAATGCTCCATACAATTAACAGTAGAGTGTAGTGGAGTAGACCGCGAACCATCCAAGTTGCAAGTTTATTAATATATAAAAGTATATCAAATGTAATATTTTCTAAGTAAAATCCTCAAATCTCATTTGAAAGGAGAAAGACAATCCTATTAAACGCAAGGAAGACACGGACAATATGAAATATTACATTTCCTTAGCCAGCTTGAGGTGGAAAAATTGCATTCTCTAAAGTATTATCAAATATCAAAGTTATTGAAGTTACTGAAGTTGTTCTTTTCTATTCTGTCTTGATATTGGAAAATTAGTCCTTAGTTTTCTTTAAACTTTACGCTTTATCCCGAATATAGCAGGATAAAGTTTAAAGTTTAAGACCAGTCGTTGAAGATAAGAAGAGCACAAGCGTGTAGCTATAATAAATACAGGTAGTAAGTTCGATTCTCACTCGAGAAAATAAAATATTTAATATTTTCATTTTTTCGCTCTAGTAACAAAGCAAAGCGCGTTGAGATTCAACCCCAGAATTAAGCGGGAAGCAGGTCAAGTTAAAAGCTTTAATGAGAACGAAGTGTCTCAATATTAGCTTTATGTGCGGGAAACCGCGTGAAGTTATACAAAATGTAAAGTTAAAAAAAACTAGTACAAAGATTGTGAAGAAGAAGTGTTTATTGAATGGCGAAACTCACCTCCTTATTTTACCAGAACTGACTTACGGAGAAATGAAAATCATTATTTCCATTGAATGGGGCTTGAACTCACAAACATCGACTAAGCGGACAATTATTATTATATATTTTCAGCCAGATACTGTTTTACTAAAACAGCATCTTCAACACAGTTCTATGTATTTCTCTAAGTAACTCACGATATATATATATTCGTGATCGTCGAGCTAAAAGTAAATGGTAAAGGAAAAATAATATAAAAAATGACATTTTATTAGATGGATGTCACTGGCTGATATAACGTATTTAAACATAATATATGTACGTGTAAAGAACACTGAACAAGATTATCTATGTAATCCGAGCTTTAGGGACTGTATAGTGTCAATGTATGAGAGCAAAGAAATCAAAATATTAAATATTTTATTTCTCAGAGTGGTAATCGAACCCACAACCTTTCGCGTTTCCAGACGCACGCTTTTGCCCCTGCGCCACAACAGGCCTCTAAAAAATTAATTAGAAACGTGTTATTTTTGATTAATTAACAATCGGAACATTAAGATAAAAAGCACAGCATCACACAGAACAGAGCAGGTACGTTGAGTTCGTATCTCTTCGATATTATGTCGTATATCACTTGCAAATGGATTCCATGGGAAATAACGAGGCGCACTTCGTGACCTATCAATCCATTATTTTATCTACAATACATCGTTATAGACAAAAGTTGTGGTTTGAATAATGAAAAAAATTTATATATTTATATATAAAATACTTTTGTAAAGAGTATTGTTTAACTCTATGTCGAAAATATTGTTGTTATATTATGTGTATATGTTATATAAATATATTATCTGCATATATTAAATACCAGTCGCGTAAGCGTGCGACTGTATACACGACAGGTTGTGTGTTCGATTCCCACTCGAGGAAATGAAATATTTAATATTTTCATATCCTCGCTCTGGTAACGAGGCAAAGCGCGGCTTTGGGCTCCACCACTTGTGTTGTAAAACTAGGTTCCCGTGTTCCCTCAGCCTACCTCATTATATGCGAGATACTTGGTGAAGCAAGAAAATAAATATATAAAATGTTTGTAAAATATGTAAAATTCCTTTACATATTTATATAAAATTCCTTTGTATAAATGTATAATTTTGACACGAGATAGATTATCTCATATATCAATATATATGAGATAAGAGCAAATGAAATTGTTCTTTTGATCTCATCTTTTTGACATATATTATGTTATTTATATCTTATATTCTTTCAGTATTCTATTTTGATATTACTTCTACCAGAACTTACATATATAAACATAGTGGTTCATAGCTGTAGCAGTACACAAATATTTATTACAATAATAATTAATTTATGCGTCGTCTTCACAAGGCCGTCGTGGCGCAATGGCAAAAGCATGTCACTTTAGACGTGATGGTTGTGAATTCAATTCCCAGTAGGAAGAATGAAATATTTTATATTTTCATCTCTTCGCTCTGGTAACAAGGCAAAACGCGGCGGCAGAGGAATTACGCAATGTCTTCTCAAGAAATTAGGTAGAAAGTGAATAACGGAAGTATCTTTATCGAAACGAAGTGGTTTTAAAACCTAATACTGATTAAATTACCAAATATTGCCTGCCCAACAATCTGCGGGATACATCGTCAAGCTAACAAAAAAATGTATGCGAAAAATTCAAGAAGAAATTCAAGAGAAGATTCGACTGATCTCCTTTTAGGGACATCAACTAATATTATCATTTTATAACGCGACATAAATAATATAATATCTATTTTTAAAAGTCACATGCATTTCAAGTCAAAGAATATAATCATATAAAATAATATACAATAGTATACATTTTAAAACTACCGAGTATCCAAAGAATAATATTTTTGCTTTGTACAATTTGAAATCGTTTCCACGATACATTTTAAATTCCTCGAGGTCCAGGAAAATATTCTTCACAAAGGAGTCTTGGTGCAGCTTATATTAAAATATAAAAAGCAATATAAATATAATTATGTAATTTATTAAGTTTAAAACGTTTTTTTTTATTATGTTGTTGCATTTTCTGGACTGTTGTGGGATAAGCAATTTCTTTTTCTTTACACTCTGGGTTACAGTTTTTCACCTACATAATAATTATATACTTAAACATACACCTTCCTTTCTTACCAGAGAGATGAAGAAGTGAAAATATATAATAAATAATAGTTTATTTCGTGGAAATCGAACTCACAACCGTCGCGTTATATTGTCTATATTATTTGGATATATTTTCTATTTTTTAACGCATAATTAAACACTGTATTATCTATTTAGTAAATTGTGAATGTTAGTGCAGGTGAGCCGCACTAATACGGCTTTATGTGGTTGACAGATCCCGTGGAGCCGGACTCTGGTTTAAATCATTCGGAATGTTCATTTTGATGAAGTGAACGGGATTTGTGGGGTTTTTACTTTGAATTGAATATACTTTGTTCAGTTACGTTATCGTTATTGTACAGTATTTTTTTGTACGTATTTATTTTTAATTTTTTGGGCAACGTTGTCTATATAAATATATTTATTCGAATATGCTTTGAAATAAAAAAAATTCTGTTATTTATCGCAAACAGAGCGTTTCCTAATTTTCGCATAATTTAAAAGATTTTTACATGATCAATAGTGAAAATTAGCGTCGCGCCTTTCTCGTGATACTAGGCGATGAAATGAAATCATTAAATACTTATTTAAGCCTTCAGAGTGGGAATCGAACCCATAAACGTCGCGCTACCAAGACGCTGTGTCGCTGCGCCACAACAATCTTAGATGGGCAGATTTTTGGATTTGTCAATCTTCTCGCTCTGGAAACTAAGCAAAATGCGGCTATAAGTTCTTATATCTTATAACACGCAATGCTTCCAGAATTAGCGGAAAGAGAATACCTAAGGGTCCTAGTGTGAACGGAGTATTTCAAAACTAGGTTCCCAGGTTCCATTACATACAATCCCAATGCAGCTTGAAGTTAAAAAAAGCTTTTAAAAAGAAGAATAGAGCGTATTCCGTGCAATGTTATATTTTCAAAAGAGATATTGAAATGAAAGCAAGGAGCTACATTATTGTATGAATTGTTGTACTCTATATTAAGCTCCTTTCCTAAACTTATGATAGTTGCAAACTTGAAACCATTTAAGTTCTTGTAAGTTAACTTTTGTTCAAAATGTTTCTTTATTAAATACAAATTACGTGGGTTCAATTCCAACTCGGAAATGAAATATTTAATATTTCGATTTCCTCGCTCTGGTAACGAGGCAAAGCGTGGCGTTGAATTCCGACGACACGCTTTGCCTCCAGAATTCGACGGAAATTCTAAAAAAGTAGAAGTGTCTTAATGTGAGCGGAGTGTCTAAACACTAGGTTTATAGGTTTGTTCAACCTATCCTGCTAAGTGCGGAATAAATCGTGAAACTAAAACAAGAGAAAGTGGAGAATGCAGTATCTTAACACTAACTACTAAGACAATCTCATCTTACTTCCATAACACTAGGTTCTCTCTGCCTACCTTCATTTGTACGGGATACAGGGTGAAGCTGATAAATTATGATAAAAATATTTACATAGTGATGTTACACAATTTATTCAACTACCCTTATACAATTGTATATTTAAAAAATATTTAATAAAACCACAGGTATATTGTTATATTGCTATTCCCATTTTATCCGTTTCATTTCGCCAATAGATTTCATTTAGCAAAAGTCAAATGGATAGCATCGAAGTCCTATATCACGTGATAAAACTAGAAATCAATTAGCCTGTACAGTGTTTGGCTGCGATCGTTTTACTTGTCAAAGATAAAATAATTCAAATTCGCCACATTTTTTTTTCAACTTTGGTCACGATTTTTTAAAACATTGCCGACACACGATAAATTGGGCTTAGGGGAAATTTATTTTTGTGGTGGAAATCTAGACTTTATTGCTTTTTCTCTATCGTTTGTATCAGGATTTGTTTCACCCTGTATTTGATTCGTTTGATGAATTTATGGAAATTTTATAAATTTCCTATTTATTTTTTTCGAGCAAATGGATATTTTCGAAGAATTTATTTTTAGTTAAAAGAAATAGTTATCTATTCATGTATCTATATCTAAAACTGTACCTCCATCTCAAAGTACTGTACTCTTGAATGGTGAACCCGTGGATCCTGTTGATTCTACTGTATTTCTCGGCATCATCACAGATTCCAAATTACACTCCTGTGGTGACGTCGTATTGATGGATTGGTATTGCGGCTATACGGCTTTTGTATAATGTTTAACAACAAAGGCGACCAATTAATTTTAACTTCGATGTTGCATACCATTCATATTAATTTACATAAAACATACATATTGATTTCGGGTACCCCAGTTATCTGGTTCACATGACTAAAAAGATTATATTTTAAATTCACGCTGTATCTCGCTGCATAGCAGCTGTTCCCAAATCACGGCCTAATTTTCGAGAATGGCGTTGTGTTGATTGGCAGAACAATCGGCAGAACACAACGCCATTCTTTGTCATCTTCTTGATTTAAATTATTTACATTCTAAGAACATAGTGTTAGGGTTCCCTATGAAATTAATTAATTTCTTCGAGTGGAACCAACGAACAATCAACAATCAACGATCGACGACTTACATAAAAAATAATAGAAATATATAGCATATTTCTTTATTAGTAATAAAAATATATATTAGCTACGGTAACAGATAAAACAAATTACGGAATGGGAAACAGAGTACTATAAACATAAAAAAGATAGTAAAGACTAAACTGTTAAGACAAATAGCAGCATTAACGTTTACTACTCTATATGCAATATCCAAATTTTTTTTAGATTTTTACCACTATATTCCCTTTGCTTTATTATGCCATATGAAGCATACGGCAGCAGACAGGCAGGCAGTTAAAAATATTTTAAATTAAGTATTTGGAGAACAAATAAATTAACTTTACATCTGGAAAGTAAAAGAAATTCTCATGATATTATAAAATAAGGCTTTGAATATAAAATAAGTTGATACCAACAATTGAATATTAATTTTAAAGATTCTCTTTGTTGAGATTTGTTTCGTTTAATAAATAACTTTTGTTGGTCATGTTGTACGTTATATTCTAGATTGTATTTCGAAGACGATGTTGGTGAGTTGGCGAAAAGATTGTGAAAATATTTTGAAATGAAATAGAATTATGTGTGTTGAAGCGCTGCACTGAATTGCGATAAAAGACAAATAAAAAACAATTATGAAAGATAACCCGTCCCTTTTGTTAATAATACTTATTTTTGTACTTATCGTTAGGATTTGTTTTTCAATTTCGGTGTACCGAAAATACTTAAGTAATGTAAACATGTAGGAAAAAAACTCCCAAATTAATTTAAATGGATAATAACTTTCCGACACGGAACTAAAATCAGAATCGTTTTAAAACTTTCAATTCTAATTTTCGGTTCCCTAAGTAAATACTATTGAACTAACATTTAATATGACACTAGTCATATATTTGTTATGTAGCTTCACGCTCTTTCCCCCAAAGCAAGCAAATGTAGTTTAAGTTAAGACACTAAGTTCCCCATTTTGAGTTCAATAATTGACATATTTAAAACTGCTTCATCACTATACATAATGGTTTATGTTAAGATGTGGAGCCGATCATATCATATTGAATGGTGGAACATAGTGCCGTGCTTGGTAGCCTCGTTACCTCCTCGTAATAAAAATATTAAATAATTCGTTTGCCCTAGTGGGAGTCGTACCTAAAACTATCGCGTTTACAGTCGCACGCTTGCCCCCCTCTTAACATGTACGTACGGAAAGTAAAAACAGAATAATATATCACTACATTTTCTCACTTAATTGGTGAAGAAGCGCAAAGAAAAAATAAATAAAAATCACGACCCATATTTTACTTTGATGTGATTACGAGGTAAAGCAATTTCCTATCTCAAGTAGTGTTTCCTAGAAGAAGCCTTATTTAAAAGATGGCTTACTTAAGCTGAATTTGCAAATCAAAGGATGTGCCTACATTATGTAAGTGACATATTTATATGCCTTTATTCATTTAGATGCTTAAGTTTTGTATAGTACTTTATTGCAGATAATTTTTAGGAGGTTTTAATTTGGAGAGACACAGGATCGTGATTGTAAACGGGACATGTGTTGGGTTCGATCGTCACTCGAGGAGATAAAATATTTAATATTTTCATTTCTTCGCTCTGACGTCGAGGCAAAGTGCGGCGTTGAGTTCCAACACGCAACACGCAGCGCTTACAATTTGGCGTAAAATGGTGAACCTAGAGGGCCTTAATATATCCGTCTAAAATATATTAAATTACAATATGTACCTATATTTTAAAGATTATGATGTAGATTTGATAAATGATAAGTATACTTAATTTACTGCAACCGCAAGAAAAAAAGTAAGTTTTAGCCAAAATTTTCACAATGCTCTGCTTACAGGAGTTTTCTTGTTTTCGCCGATTTTATGTGACAATGCAAGAGTAGCAGAACTCAGCGCCGCGCTTCATCGATCACAGAATCACAAATGAAAATAAATTAAATATATACGCGTCTCCCGAGACTCAAATCAATCAACGACTCAAAAATGACAGGTATTTTTTTACTTTTTATTTATATGTATTAAATTTAAAAATATAAGCATCTTCCTAGAATAAAATTGTGATAATCGTAAATTATCTAAATGAAATGAATTAATAAATGCCTAGTGAATCCGGTGGAATGTGGGAAACGGAGTGTCCTTCCTAACACTAGGGTCCCTCTGCCTACGTTTGTGCCGCATATGACATGCGGGATACAAACGTGCGTGAAGTTGATTTGATTTAATTTTCTCATAATAAGGGAAAGTGTGCCGTTAAGTTGCACCACTCAGGCTACCAAGTTTCCTTTGCTACCTTGTTATGTGCGACATATAGCACAGCAGAGAATAGGCGAAAAATAGCAGAGAATACGGAAAAATCCCTATTCTCTATATGTATAGCACGCAAGGAAGCAAATACAAAAAGACCATCCACCACTCGTCCACCGAATTCGAGACATTGCAAGTAGATTGTGAAGTTCAACGCCAAGGCTTGTTTTACCAATTGTTTGTCAAAATCGAAGCCACAAATGCCGCGTTCACAATTACATGCTGTTCCACTACGAGACTATGGTTTTCTTAGCGATGTTATTATTATTATTTTTTATAAGTAGGTAAAAAAAGGGGTGTAAGGGATTTCTAGATAAATATTATTCATTTCATTTATACGATTGGATAACAAGCCCACAATGGTCGCGCCCATAGATGCACGCTTTTGCCCCCTCGGCAATATATATATATATATATATATAAATAATCATATATATAATTATTATTTGATGATATAATAATCTCTGAAAATTATATATTTGTTACAAATTACTACATACATACTTCTTATCACTAAACTGATGTAATAACACTAAGGAAAAACTATAATTATACTGTTAGTATAAATTTATCCACAAAAAAATCTCAAAAGTCTCAAAAATCTCAAAAAGTATAAAAGATATTTCTCATAAAAACTTTTTTAATTTCGATCCCGGAAATAGCATGAGACGACTGAAAATTGTTTCAGATGTTTTCTTTGTACAGTATACAAAATGAAGTTAGAAGTGAACATCCTCAGGAATCCCGTGTGTGCGTCATTGTTTAGATCGTCAACAAATATGTTTTTACTTTATGCAATACTTCATAATAATATAATACATTAAAATGTAAATTTGTTTGATACGCCAAAATATGTAAAAAATATGTTTTTTTATCGTATTTTTTAAAAAACGGATGTACGCTAACTGGCAAATACGTATATTAAAGCCTATACGTAAAAAAATATTGTTGTTAACAGACTGGACAGACTATGTATAAAGAGAGTATGTAAAAATATGTCGAGTAAAATTTAGAACTTAAATTGTATTCCAATCTTCCATTTTTTTGTTGATGAATATTTAACTTGGCTTTCATTTCACATATCACACATCATGTATTATTATACGATTTTATATTTAACATAACATATATATTTTTATAAAATTTGACGCAGCACAGCCATTATCTTAAATGCAGGCTTCTAATGCTTTTAACCTAATTATTTAAGATAGAAAATCTTTTAGGTTAGGTTAGGTTGTGAAACTCGATAGATCTTTTTTACTGAGTAATTTTATTTTGAGTTAAATTACAGTTTCTTTTTATATCAATTGCAAATATTTTTTTAATAAGAACGTATGCTGTCAACTTCGTTCGCGTAGACTATAAAGGCTTGTTTCATCCTGATTTTGTATGAGTATTAGAAAATCGTATCTTAGTTCACTTAAGGTCAGTCCTAGTGCAGGGGTACAAGCATACGATAGTAAAAACGAAGATGGGCTCGATTTCCACTTAGGGGAATTCCACATAAAATATTTAAAATTTTCAATTCTCTGATTAATGACGACGATTTGCAGTCTTGAGTTCCACCACTCAAAACTTAATATTTACTCATATTTGCAAAGCTTTATAAATAACCTCAAATATTATTTGACACTCAAGTAGCGTTTTAGTTCAAAAACCCAACATTTTCTTTCATTTGTATTCGTAGAGGAATAGTTTCGTTTACATTTTGGCAAAAGCCCAGCTGTGTGATTAAGAGACTTAGTACACTCGTAACTCACGTTTGAACATCTACATCTGGTCCTTGGTAAATATTGGTGAACAGTTTTATACTTTTTTTCAGCTTCCCGATAAGATTCTCCGCTCCTCACTTTCCGCCCACGTAAGTGTTGATTTGTGGACCTCAACATTGTGCTTTGCTTCGATACAAGAGCGAAAATTTTTAATTTTTTTTTATTTCTTTGCGTGGACATCGAACCCACACTCTTCCTGGTTAGCAGAGGTAACCTAGTATTAAAACATTTCATTCTTTTCCGAAGAAAATTAAATTCGTGTAAGTAATTTGGTCATTTCGCAAATACATAGATAATGAATAATGAATATTCAATAATTTATGAGGTGTTTAATTAAGCGCTAATTGCCTAATTTATAATAAGTTTGGATATATTCCAGTACTTGCTTTAGGAGGAATGTTGGCTAAAACATACCTATTAATACATCTATTCTACTGTTTTCTATGGCAAGTAAGTTGTTAACGGCGTTTTTAACTTTTGGTTTCTAGGTTTACTCTGCCTTCCCTACTGAATATAGCGGAAGCTGTGGAGGGAGGCAAAAAAAAATTAAGTTTACCATTCATTATTTAACCAGTCGTTTTTTGGTTTCCGAAGAAATTTCGAGGAATCGTCGGAACCGGAAGGAATTGAATATATATACCATAAATCTATGTAACAATACTATATAATTAAAGTGTATGCTTGGTTTAACACGTATAATAATCTTAGTACTACTTAACTTAAGGCATAGTGGCTTACGTAAAAAAAACTTTTTTTTACGTAAGCCACTATGCCTGCATTCATTGCTTTTTCAAACACCTTGAATATCTCATATTATAATCGTAATTGTTTACTCGTGTGGGCAAATCCCACACGAGTAAAGTCGTAGCGAAAGTTAGCGTTAAAATTAAATCCATCGAGATACATTGAAACAGAACACTAACAGTTTTAGAACATAAATCAAAATGAAGCATATTATTTGTTTAGTGCGCGCAGTCAATATCGTGAGAGCGCAAATATAGCAGTTAGTTCAAACATAAAATCTAATCTAATTTCAGTTTATTCGAGATACAATATTGGAAAATGCCCGAGTGCCAGTGGTGCGTTTGTTTTGCTTGTAAACAGGTAGTTGGTTCGAATTGAGAAGGTTTCATTTTATTTTATAGTTTTTGCTAAATTATTATATATTATATTTTGAAAAAAATATGCGGTGTGTGGGAAAACGCCTTGACACTAGGTGAAGCTATAGAAAAAGAGAATATAGATGGCGGTGAAGAAACATGATAAGACCAATGGCGTAACTTAGTAAACCATCGTATGCATCTCGATGGATTGATTCCAATACTGGTAGATTTACTGGTGGACTAAGACGCGTATTCATTAATTTAAAAATTTCTCAATTTTTTTTTATTTTTGAACTCAAATAATAAATTAATAATATTAATCAAGCTTTAACCCGCAATACCAGAGTCGCCAAAGAGACTTTACATTAATTTAGTATTCTGACACCAAAGTCCAAATTTTGCTCGAATTCAACATAATATAATGGGTTGAGTGCTGAAACTCAATGCTGCATATTGCATTACCAAAACGGAGAAATGAAAATCATTCCTTCCCTCGAAGCGCGGATATAAATTACAATTTTATTAAAAACAAAAAAAATGTTTAGAATATAAATACCCTCGTTACCTGTTCATTTAGTCTCAACTACCCTCTTTAGACGTATAAATTTGAGAAATACAAAGTAACGTAAATAAGTTAGTGTAGATTAAACTTTTATCGTCTCTATAAAAATGAGTAATAAGCACACGAAATGTTCTAAAATACAAAGAGATATTATTATTTAATGCACTGAGATACTTGTTTACATCGTAATATCGGTAATCGTGTGTTTATTAGATACCATAGACATTGTTTGGTCGGTAATGTTTATCGTTTCCAAGAATTATTTTCCTTCACTTCCTTTTTCCTTTTTTTCCTTCTTTCACTTTCTTTACTTTGGGATCTGACGATTCTGTTAATTTTTATGTATATAGATAGTATTTATACTAGAAATATACACATAATTTTGATATTAGATTCTTTTTTTTCTGCTTCACGCTGGATCTCGTAAGTTGCAGGGTAAGCAGAGGAAGTCTAGTGTTAAGTGTTTCCGCTGAATTCTAGAGCGATTGTGAGTTGAGTGGTGCTCACTTTCGCTTCGACACTAGACACCAAAAATGAAAATATTAAATATTTCATTTCCTCGAGTGAGAATTGAACCTATAACCTGTGGCGTTTACAGTCACATGCTTATTAGTACTGGACTAGCCTCACTAGTACATTTTAAATTTAAAGATATTAAACAGATTTTCTGCTTTATTGTTGGTTAAAATTCTTATCATAGCATATTTCAAATAATTTTATTTAAAAAAAAAATATAATTCTGTTCTACTCAGCGTTGAATTACCGTATTACTTTACCTTACATTATCGTAGTTCCAAAAATTTTTGATTTAATCCAAAATTATTATCAGATTGCGTGTGGAATGGCTATCCTTTAAAAGCAAACTTATTAATAATTATAACTATATATAGAACCACGAGGCTAAATGAAAGAAAATATCTAGACTACAAGAGAAGGCATGAACGATCGCCTTTGAAAATATTGCCACATTTTTCATCGCTCATCTCTTGAAGGGTTTCTTGAACTAAATATACAGAGGTATGTACACATATATGTTCATACATAAGCTGCTTGTTTACGAACGTCCACAGTGACCTAGTTGTGAACGAGAATTATTTTTCGAAGTTTTTGGAACAGAATAATATTCGATTTCACGAGATCTATAATATGTAATATTCGCTTCAATATATACCTACTGTTCCTGCGGTCAGAGCTGTCTCGAGCACTTAGAAATTAGAATGTGTCATATTATGTATTGGCCGCAGGTCAAGGCTAGTACGTAATATAAACACGTTTTACTATAGTAAGCCAAAATAACCTAGTATCCCAGATATCAAAGACAAATCGTTATCCAATTTTTGCTGAGTGGTACCTTTTTTTGGGTTGCGGAGCGTACCGCCATGCTTTGTCTTTACAGAGCTAAGTACATGTGTATAAGGTTATATTTTAATATATAGATGTACAATAGTTTGATAGTATAGGCCAGTCAGTTACTTACTTAATAAGTATTCCCTCCCTTTATAATATATTTCCTCTGCATTCTGCCTACTTTGCCCGAAAAAAAAAGAAATTAATGAGATATCAGTTCAAATCATGTAATGTACCAACTTCCACGCCGAAATAAAAACTAATATCCTAGTAAAAATGTTAATATTTCCATACAAAAATAGGGGAAGCTTCGATACTGCTTTGACCCAATTCAACGAAAAACAAGCATAAATTAATACTGATTAGTGAGTGGTGCGCAAACGAGACTTTGTAATGTGTTTTACTTTACACTTAATACTTATTTGAAGTGCTAAGATTTGTCATTAGGGTGCAACTCTGTAGCGCATTGCTGGTTTGAAACTATTTTTGTTAGAGGCTGTAGAGGCACAGTGGTATATATGGCGTCTGTAAGCGAGCCGGTTGTGGGTTCAAGTCCCGCTGTGGGGATTGAATATATATTTTTATCTTTACATTGGTAATAAAACAAATCCATTTTTCCCGTTCCTATAGAAATTGAGAGTAATCCTCTCTTGGTTCTTTAACTTGTTTGTGTTGACAAGTTTTACATATATGATATAGATTATTTTACAAATATATATTTTTTTGTATTTACATTTATTTATAAAATCGGAAACCTCAAGAACTGTATCAACGTTACTGATATCACTTCTTGCCCAATGCCCGTATAAATAAAGCGTATTGAAGAGCTTCCGTAAAGCTCTTCGATACGTCACGAGCACTTCCCACAACATCTTAATGGTCGATCGTTATTTGAGATTACAAACAGGTGTGGTTGTAGTGACACCGGGTCTCTGAATCTCAGTAAAGACGGAAGTAACCTTAACAGTATTATAGATATATAGTGTTAAGTCATATAGTTGAAGAATACTTCGATTAAATAAATTAACTTCACATTGTATCCTGTATACAGCAGGGAAAGTATAGGGAAGTATAGTGTTATGACACTTCGTTCCCCACTTTCCGCGCGTGTTGGGGGGCGACATTTTACCAGAGCGACAAAATAAAAATGTAGTAATATAATACTTAATTCCCCCTAGTAGGAATTTAATTCAATTTTCATTTAAATATTTAACATTATATTTTTTAGATATGAAAAGTAGGATTACAATAGTATATTATGTTGTATTTATATATTCTACTCAAGCGGCTCGTTGATTCGTATTTTTTCGTGTTCGTATGATTTTCGCTTAGGGTGCGAGAGATCCCCGAATTGGGCTGGCCGATTGGGCTCGTCCGGGATTTGAACCCGGGTTCAAATCCCGGACGAGCCCAAATATTTTTTATAATAAGCGCCTTCAATTATATAAAAGAATTTCTTTGCTACATTTGGCCCATTTTTTTTCTCTCTACCCTTTAGATCCATTTATATATTGGATTTGATTGATTTAATAAATATTATTATATTTATTAATATAATTTGTTAAATATTATTATATTCTCAGTCCAGTTCAATCTCTCTTTGAAAAATACACATGTTGATTGTAGTTTTTCTCTCTTGACAAACCAAGTTTGACTAAGCCACCAAGTTTGACCATTGGACATGATAAGACTCAGATGAACGAACGGTAGAAAATTAAATACTAGGTTTTTTTGCTCTTCATGTGAAGTGCAGATGATACATATTAATAAAAGTAACTAAAGCTACCTATAAATATTTACCTAGAAATGTTTTGTTTTTCATTATAAGTTATTTTTAGCATCACCCAGGTATCCGACATATTTTTCAAATTTTCTTTGCCTTGTTACCACAGTGAGATTATGAAACTATATCTAAATATAATTAAATTACACTATGAAGCCTACCCTATCCTGCTCTTGTAGGATACAGCGTGAGGCTGATGTTGTACACGAAGAACAAACACGACGGCCTCAAGGATTACAAGTTTATTGCATACAATATATTCCACAAACATAGTTCTTCATAAGTGAAAGCAGTTCCGTTTTCCTCATTCCTATTTTCCGATTTGGGGAGAATTCTTTAGGAAAAAAATACATTCAGGTTGAATTTCGTACGAAAATATACTTCCTAAACTGGGACACGATGCGGCGTTTATTTATTCTACGCCAATGTACTTGAAATTCGTATTTTCTATACAGATTAGTGAGAAAGTCTAGTTTATACTACAAGTGTTTCGATTTTGACGGAGAGTACGGAACGGAATGTCTTACAGTGAGTTTCCCTCTATTTACCCGGCTACATGCGGGTTACAGCGTGAAACTAAATAAAAATCATAAAATAAAAAAAAAATATTTTTTTCTCCTTAAAGTCTCTCTCGTCCACTCAAACAAAATATATAAATAACAATGTTATAAATAATAAATTGCTTGACCTCTAGACCTTTGTTTCATTTACACAATTAACGTTGCTGAATTTAATTTTGTTTTAACGTTTTATTTGCTTCCACTATACAAATGTTTGTCTTAGCAAGTCTAAACGCGGTAGTATTCAACCTTTCAACATTCTTCTTTTGGAGAGACGTAAAAAAATATTTTTTTAAGGAATAGTATTTCTTATTTTATAGATAATGGCTTCGCTCGCTTGAATTACATAACTTATTTATTTAGTAGTCCGAATTAAGTTTGTGTTAAATAACATTCTCGTCTTAAAAGTAATGTCTACATATTGATGACTAGATCAACCAATTTAATAAAAAATAATTCTATAACTATTCTACGATGTCGTTTTTTGATCTATGTCGTTTTAGAAATTATATCAAAAACTACTGAATCGATTGTCATGAAATTTTTATAAGACTTAGTCTGGGGCTATAGCCTAGCCAGTTAAAAAAAAAATAACAAAATCGAACATCTCAGTAATCAGAAATACTAATTTAAACAAAATTAATTTAAAGTATTCTTAACAACAAATGAAATCCAACAACCTGAAAACCTTATGAAAACTTCAAGTATAATCATTCGAAAGAACGAAATGAATGTTTAGAACGACTGAAGTTATGGTGTGATGCGTCTCAAGAACGAAATGAGTTTGGCCGTATCCACATAAATAGGTCAATGTAGCTTGACGTGACGCGAGGGACGCCAACAAAGTTTGATACTTGAAAGCCTATTGCTGAGGGTTGGTATGGAACGTTCTTATCTATATTGGTGTAAATAAAATTTTAATGGTCGGTGTCTTGGATGTGTTGTTGAAATTTTTGTTTCATATGATTGAGTGGAAACAATTAAAGAATAAATAGAATATTCTGTGAACATTGTACCTATTGCCAGTTGTAGAGGCATATGCGTGCGACCGTGAACGCGATTTGTTGTGGATTCGATTCCCACTTGAGGAAATTAAACCTTGCCCTGGTCACGCCCGCGTTTAGTTACGTCACTCAACCCACAATATGTCTAGAATTCGGCAAAAAGGGAAGGAATCTTCTGAATGGAAAAAGAGTGAAAAAAAATCCAAGGACGGAGATTTCTATAAAGTACTTAAGGTGGAATTAGAAATATATTTTCACAACATAAATCTGTATCTATTTTTTTCCTATTTACATAATTTATCGTATAATTCAAAGAAGAAATCCACAACAGCAACATTTTTAGTACGTACTTTTAAGTAACAGAAAATTGGGAACAGCACAATGTAGGAGAAAAATAAGGACAGAAAGTCATTAAATAAAAAAAATGCATCCATCAATTCCATTTTCAAGTTGCAGTTAATAATATTCTATTAATTTCATATGGGACATAGAAAAAAAACGGTTTACGGTCGTAATTCAGTTATTTTACAAGTGCAAAACCAATTTGGCGATGTTTTATTAACACTCGAAGTCACTTAGACCGTTCAATTTTTGTACCACGTCGAAAATAAATGTCGCGTGACAGATCTGGGTGATACACGTGTCTCGACGTGCTTCTTTGAACTATTCATATTTATTAAACTTTATTTTTATCTATATCTCGGGTAGCGGGATAGGGATTGGTTCTCCCTGAAAACTTAGTGTCAAAATATTCCTTTACTTCACTTCACTACTTCACGTTTATTGTGTGCTAAGCACTGGAGCTTTACGCCACTCTTTATATCATCTAATTTCCATTCTCCATTTTCACGACCATTTCTCCGACTGAGGATCCAATGATTATTAACAAACCTTTTCATAAATAGAATGGAAATTGAAGAATGAATTGTCTTAACTCTATCCTCTCTCTCTCTCTCTCTCTCAACTCTGAAGAAACAAACTTATACATTTTTTATAACATAGAGAGCACAAGTTGCACTGATATATTATAGAAGATAAAACTTAGCTTAGAGCTCGTGACTTAGAGACATCAAGCAGTTTCAGTTTCCAACTCGCGCCAGATTCTAAACCAATTTGACGCAACATGTTACAGAGTTATAATGGAACGATATGGTGTCTAAAGTTTACGATTGGGCCGCCATTTTAGTACTTTTGGAAGTATCTCTGTATATTATGGTTATTAGTTTCTATAAGTTATTTAACTTATAACTATAATTGAAATCAGCCTCACGCTATTCCCCGCAAGTAACAGGGTAGGTAGAGGGAGGGAATTAAGACACTTTCTCCATTTACCGCCGAATTTTGGAGGCATTACGTGTTGATTGGTGAAACTTAACGCCACACTTTACCTCGACACCAAAGCAAAGAAATAAAAATATTAATTTATACAAATATTTAATATCCTCGAGTGGGGATCGAACCTGCAACTAGTCGCGTTTACAGTCACATGCTTGTGTCCCTGCGCCACCACTAGCCTCTTAACCATGATTCTTACAGGACTTTTAACCGTAAAAAAGCCAAATAAATAAATATTTATGTTGAAAACAGTTTACTGAACTCAATGGTCGTCGATTTGATTCCCGTTTAGGAGAGCAATTACATTGGCAAGAAAAAGCGTCCCACTTAAAATGTAATGTCGCGGCATTTAAGCAGAAAATAGAGTACGGAGTTCTATTCTTTAATTATTGTTCAAAATTGACTTATTTCTCTGTTGATAATACATCTGATAGAGCGAGAAAATGGAAAATATAAAGCTTACAGTCAAACGCCGTTCCACTGCACGAAAATAGCCTCTTATTCTATTTCCGTACAAAATATTCACAAAGTCATATTATATTATACTCGCTTGGGTTTCGGCTATTTAAAGTTATATTCACGTACAGGTGACAGTTTTCTTGTTAAATGTATTCCTAAGTAGCGTTCAGTTCAGACTACCCGCCGTGCAGTGAAAAATGTCATGGTTTATGAAAGTATTCATATTTTGAACGTTTTAGTGGTTTTTAAAGTTTAACAAAAATTTTTAAAGTATTTTGAGTATTGTAGATTTTGAAATAATATATTTTTTAATTTTAATTTATTAAATTATTCCAATTCTACACGATAGTCATAAGTTTGGTTTCTCCTGTTCATGATGTTCATGATTGAGGTTGTGGGTTCGATTCCCATTTGGAATTAACTATTAAATATAAAAGCGCGGCGTTGAATTCTATCACACAACTCTGAATGTCCTGAAAGTTGGAGGGTCGCATGGATGTTTATATTAAAAAATGGTGAATATTGGCATAAGATATATAAAAAAGATCTTTCTCAAGGCTCGATTAATTTCTTGAAGACATATATTGCTATTACAACTAAATAATATAAAAACGCATATAATATATAATATTTTATTAATTTCCTTGTTAATTATGCCAGATTGGGTCACGGTGTGTGAGAAGGATCTATAAATTACCGTCGGCCCCTGATTACGCTCCGTCTAACGCCTGCAAGTAAAATGTACTAACCGTTATATATGCTTCGGGGTCTTAGGGTTCGTCGCAGCCATTAATGTGTAGCTTTAAACTGATGACGGAATACTCGATTTATTCTGGATATATTAAATAACGTCAATCATTTCGATGTAGTGTAATAGGGGCACGAACTCCCAGTTATTTTTATTGAATGATGCAAACAAAGTCGCAAGTAAAAGCTAATTTTAATATAAGGTTGAGTTTACTTAAATTAAATGTAGCATTAAGTCCGTTGTCGTATAGGCTTCACACTGTAACCCGACTATACCTGGGTAGGTTACCTGGGGACCTAGTGTCAAGACACTTAATATTTCATTAAAAACATAAGTGTAAAATAAGAATCATGTTTTATACGCCCCAACGCTGCGTGGGAAATAAATATATTTAATATATTTCCCACGAGTTGGAATCGAACCTACAGCCGTCGCGCTTATAGTCGAACGCTTGGACAGTCCCTGCGCCATCTAGCCTTCACATATAAAAACGGAGTAAGTTTTAGTTTGCTTATGAGAGGCCTATAAGATCATATTTACGTTACTCACTATCAATATGAAATGTAAAAGTAGGTTTACCTTTCACTTTATCACATACTTAAGCTTGATACTTTGTGTAAGACTCTTCTTACAACTTTCATAAGCGGCTCGTTGGTCTAGGGGTATGATTTTCGCTTAGGGTGCGAGAGGTCCCGGGTTCAAATCCCGGACGAGCCCATTTTTTTAAAATCATGAATTTATTTTTATTTGGTGAAGTTTTGGTTATTAACGTTTAGAAGTAACTAAATTATTATATTTAAAAATGTATATTGTATTTTTACTAATAATATAAATGTAAACGTTTTTGGATTGAAGTTTGTTTCATTTTCAGGCAAGAAACTACTAGACCTATATAGATAAAACTTTATAGTAACCTAAAGCTAGTATTATGTAAAACTCATACGTTACTGGACAATGCACAAACAAATCTAGGACTAAAGCCAATCCTTTCGTCAGCACAAAACTGAAAAATTTAATTATTTCATTTACTCGACTGGGGATCGATCCCACAAGCAATGGTGCTTACAGTCACACTAGCGCTAATGCGCCACGACTAGCCTGATGTGTAAATGTACTTAGTGTTTTTATTTACATTTGTTTTTATTTCTTGGCTGTCGTGCTGAGGCAAAGTGCGACGTTGAGCTCCGCCGCTCAACACGTAACGCCTCCAGAATTTGGCGGCAAGTTGGAGACGGAGTGTCTTAATACAAGATTCCTTATGGATACATAAGGGAGTGCGGTATACAGCTTGAAGCTGATTCACTATCTCTTTACAAACACTTTAAATTCACTCTATTTTAATTGGTTCCTTAGTAGAGGCATACTTTTTAAATTTATTTTAATGTGTAAACTAAAAAATATTCAAAAACATAACTAACAACTATCACATTTATCATAAACCCTTATCTATCTTATCCGTTAATTTATAGCGCTATAAATTGTTTATTGGGGAAGCGTGTATTATTTACAATAATATAAAATATCAAAGCGCTGATAAAATATATGTAGTTGATATATATTATTGGTATAGTAAAGTAAATAAAGTATGGAGTGTCTTAACTCTATGTTCACAATGTTTACCCTTAAGTACAGTAGGTACTACACTTGCTACAGTAGTATACTAAAAAGAGGTCACACACATACACATACACACACACACACACTGCTATCTTAACTCAAGTAAAAATTTTTTATATAACAGAAAAAAAAGTTATTTGAACTTGTAATTTATTGGGTTATAAAGAATAGGCGGGGAAAAGTACACAACAATATAGTTTCTTTTCCTATAGATACGTCATTTTTTTTCTTTCTCAATTGTTGTCAAAAATATCGCACTATGAATTTTTTTTTTCATTTTGGTATGTACTTAAAATTTAAAGCGATAATTACATATTGTGCAAGTTTTAAAATCAAATCCGCTTCACGCCATAGCCCACCCACAGCCCCTGATGTGTGCGGGCTAATCTAGGCAGAGGGAACCCAATCAATGGTAAGACACTCCGTTCCTTACTTTCTGCCTGATATTACATGTTGAGTAATTTTTCATGCTCTATATATTTTTGTTAGCATCACATTATAATCTACTTTTTACATATACAAAAAATTAAAAATATTGGGCTCGTCCGGGATTTGAACCCGGGACCTCTCGCACCCTAAGCGAAAATCATACCCCTAGACCAACGAGCCAACTGTTAGATTGTCGAATATTATGAAACTCAATCGACAGATCGATCGATTATATTGTTAAAGAATATAAATAACCAGTTTATATTGAAACGTTGGCTACTATCACTTTCAAATAATAAAACATTATATTGACGCTATCGAGTCGCAGGAGCACAAGCAGTTTGACTGCTAACGCGATGGTTCTGAGCTCGATTTACACTCAGAAATTCAAATATTTAATATTTTCGTCGCTCTGGTAACGAGGCTGCACGGCGTGGTATTCCGTTGACCGACATGTAATACTTCAAAAATTTAGCGGTAATGTCTTGATGGCAAACGGAGTGTCTTGACACTAGGTTCTCCTTCTTGCTATATCCGGAATATAGAGTGAAGCTAAAAAATAGAAGTTAACTGGTTAATATTTCATTAACCAGTGACATAGTATATGACTGTAAATGTTATATTTGTTCTCCATTCGAGGGAATTAAGTAGAGAACCGAGTGACTCAACACTTGTTTACTTCCGCCTACTTTACTATGCGGGATAAATGCGTGAAACTAGTGAAGATAAAAAGAAAAAGTGAAACAAACGGTTATTCATAAATGAATATATCGACATTACCAAGAGAATACGTATATATACGTGAAAACGTACCGTATTTTTTACGTGACCGAAATATAAACACGCCTATAGTGTGTAGTATATAAAAGTGGAATCCCTCAAATAATCATTTATTTGATTTAAATTGACGTGGATTCGCTTTCACTGGTATAGACTGTTTTACATGTTAAAAACTTGCTTTTTAGGGTTCCGTAGCCGTATATAAAAAAATGGAATTCTTATTATTTCGTCATACTCGTCGGCTTGTCCGTATGTCACGGGTGGAACTCATCGCCACGCTTTGTCTCGTTTCCAGAGAGTGGAAATGAAAATATTAAATACTTCATTTAACCCGAATGGAAATTAAACTCAAAACTGTCGCATTTACAGACGCTTAAAATAGCTTGAATGGTATATAAGTAGTGTCCAAGTATTCCATACTATGCGGATTTGGTAGAAACAATTTTCTTTCTGTATCTTTGCGCCCAATTTTTGGAAAAGTTAAGAACAGAGCAACAAAGAATAGAGGTTTTAGCTCTAGATTACCTATGGCCTTCCTTGCTATATGCGGGATACCTAAACCTGCGTGTACCTAAAAATAGATTCAGAGAGAGAGAAAGTTCATGATACATGCGCGTTAAATGGCGGAACTCAAGTTGTGTAGAAAGAAATTAATTTATACCATCCAATGGAAATCGAACCCATAACTATCGTAGTTACAGTTGAACCAGTGACAGTTTTAGATCAACAATTTTTATAAATATTTTTCTATTCATGTATAATTTTAAACTTAGAATTGAATGTAGCGACAATTCACTCGATCTCGGTCTTATCACCGACCCATTCCCTGCGGTGTAAGAAACCTTAGCTCTGCACTTTATACTGTCGAGAATGTATGTCACATTGAATGTGAAATTATTTTTAACGTAAATATTTTGTTCTTTTAAAAGTAAAAATTTAAATTTTCAAAATTTTCAATCAAGTCGGACGATCTCCCACTGCACCTCGATGGTCTCAACGCTATTTGTACTCGTATATTAGAATGTGAATTACCTTTCTAATAACAGAACATTATAATTTAACATTATATCAGTTGGCTCGTTGGTCTAGGGGTATGATTTTCGCTTAGGGTGCGAGAGGTCCCGGGTTCAAATCCCGGACGAGCCCAGAGACTTTTTTAGATAATTTTTTTAATTTAGAATACATAAAACTCTAGCTATCTTCAAAATATATAGTTAGCTACGAGTACATTTAAACGTTACTGAATGCGCCAATGATGATTGATGGGAAAGTGAGACTCAAAAACTCTTGAGTAAACGATTTACTTCTCGATTTTACAATGATGATAAAATTAAGATATATAAGATGACGTTGTCCGAGTCTCAAAGCGCAATGCCAAAATGTGTCGCCCCTCCTTCTGTGTATGTTCTTGCTTGTATATATCTGACAGGCATTGTATTATTTGGCTTGAACAGTTACACTTTATGAGTTTACAAGTGACAAGTCGACCAGTTGCATTTTCCCGAAAAAATGCATCGTAGAAAATTTAATTTTTCTCATAACAACATTTACAATAAAATAACTTTGTTAAAATGCTTACAAAAATAATATTATTATGTTACAAGTATTTCAAAAAGTGTTAAGTATGATTTATATAGTTATATAAAAGTATATGTTCCTACTGTTTGAGGTAAGACGCACGCGCAGCCACTGATGGTAGAAACGTGAAATTTGGACAGATGTTTATATTTGAAATGTGAACACCCACTAAAAGAGGATTTTGAAAAATTTTAACCATAAAGGGATGAAATAGAGATATGGGTTTTTTTTTAAATTAGTATCAAATTTTATAAAATTTAAAAATCAGACTTATAAAAATATTTAATTAAGTTATCTAGAATTCACCATAAATATATTTAATAAATATTCGTATAGTTCAAGTCGGTGAAGCCGTCTAGGTCGGTTAGCATCATTATAAAGTTAAGGTACTAGAGCTTTTATGCGAATTCGAATGATATATAATGATTAATGTTTGGCTTTTAGTAAGACCTTTCGGTCAGGGAATCTGACTCTGACTGACTTGGCTGTTGTAAAAACTACAGAACCATACTTTACGCATGGGCAGACTCGCACTTGATGGTTTTTTTCTTAATGCAAAAGGCCGAGACCACGAGCACGTACAAAACAAAATAGTTTTTAATAAAAAAAATACTTAGAGAATAATGTTTCATACAGAAAATATTTCACGACTTTTTCGACAGACTAAAATCTAGTGGAGTGTATTTTTTTACATTCAGTTTCTTTTATCCGACACTTTATACATTTTGTTACTTTCGTTGGATTGAAAGTGACATTACGATAAGGAAAATTGCATTCAGCCATTAAATAACGCTAGGATTGCAGGAGGAATAGACATTTATTGATTGATAAATCACTTATAATAAATGAAAAACGACAAAAAAGGCGTCAATTTATTTTGTTGTTTCACGCCGTTTCTCGCATGTAGCACTCTATTCTCCACCTTCATCTGCGTTGTTTGAGATAATGCATGTCGAGTGGCGGACCTCAACTCCATGTTTTGTGTACCAGAGCAAGGAAATGAAAATAATTTAAGTAAGAACCTACAACCACCACAATTAGAAATAAGCGCTAAGCTGCTTAAACGAATATTAGGCTAAAAATAAAAAAGAAATGAGTATACCAATGTTAAATTATCGTCTTCAATGAAAGAAGGTTATCGAATTAGATATTTTAAAGCACATGGTCGACTGTCACAGTACAATAAGATTAATTTTATTAAAATTAATTCAATATAAAATTGTATTTTTCATTTTTATTCTGAAGAAAAAAATTAAAATCAGCTTCACGCTGTATGGCGCACATAGCAGGTTAGGTAGAGGGAACCTAGTGTTAAGACATTCCGTTCCCCACTTTCCACCGAATTGTGGAGGCATTGCGTATTGAGTGGCGTAACTCAATGTCGCGCTTTGCCTTGAGACCAAAATGAAGAAATTGAAATATAAGTTTAAATAAATATTTCATTTATTCGACCAACAACCAGTTGCGTATACAGTCACACTTGGTGCCCCTGCGCCACGACTGCTTTATAATTCTCATGTTTTTAAGAAGTTCCTAAATATGAGTCGATATTTTTAGATAAATCTAAAAATTCGTGATCTGAAAATCTGTCGCGTTTCCTGTTTGATCTGGCACGTGTGTGCCTCTGACCCACGACTGGGTTCACCTTACATGAGGCAGCCTATGTGCAATTGTTTGACAATAACGCGATGGTTATGGGACCAATTTCCATTCAGCGGAATAATTATTATTAATAATAAATAAAATTATTTACTCCACTCTGGTAGACTGAGTATGGTGCTGAGTTCTGCTATTCAACATGCAACGTACCAAATGCAGGGGGAAAAACTGAGAACAGAGAACTTAAATATTAACCGCTCAGAGATAAGATCGAT
>JBAIZZ010000281.1:171096-283410 GCA_037355905.1 Heliconius aoede
CCAATTGATAGAAGCTGTTGAATCTATATCTATATCCTAATTAATATAACACGCTGAAGAGTTTGTTTGGTGGAACGCGTTAATCTCAGGAACTATTGGTGGAATCGAATAATATTTTGCGGAAGGTATAGGCTATAATATTACGTTAATAATTTAGACGTAACTACGGTCTAAGTTACGCCGGGCATATAGAATTTATCACAAATATATCTAATTAATTTTATTTCTAATTTATATCGTGATGATGTATGGTCATCATCGCCAGTGGAGCAGAGCCCAACTGTAAACGATTGTTGTCTGTTCGATTTTCACTCTGGAAATTATGTATGTTGAGTTAATTTGCATTTCCCTGATCTAGTAAAAAAATTGAGAAGCTGTAAAGCAACTAAGCAGGATTCGAACCCACTGTGATTATGTACAGTCAAACAAAACATAACTACACAACAATTCCTATATTTTAATTTACTCTCGGAACGTTTTTTCCATTATTCAAAAGAAGCACTGGAGATAGATTAAAAACTATTCAGCTTGGATTTCATTATTTTTCGTCTATAAAAAAGTAAATAGATGACCTTTTCATATAATGTACATACATAATATATATTTATTGCTATGATTAATTTATAAATTATATGCTACAGAAAATCTTTCGTGGCATGAAAATATTAAATATCGAGGAAAAAAATTTCCTCGAGAGGGAATTGCACCCACAAGCTGTCGCGTTTAGAGTTGCAAGTTTGTGCCCCAAGGCCACAACTGGCCTCATATTCTTGTTTTATGTATATTAATTAGCTTACTGACCATGCGGATGCGATACTTATTTGTAGTTAAAAATGCACGATTTCTGTTTAAATTTAAAGCCAATGACTCTATGTTCCACCAAAAACCAATAACCACTTTCTCTTACAGTCCCACACTTGTGCCTCTGCGTCACAAAAAAAGGACACAAAACGGACAAAAGAGACAAGAAAATAAAAGAGCAGTTACAAAAATATACATATAAAACGCGTCACAGTAAGCGCTATTCAAATTCTTCGGGTTTGATCTTACACATTATGATAATGCGTCGCTCACTTTTGATGGATCTCCGACTTGGAGAGTCACTTCTGATTTTAATGAGATGATAATCTGTGGATGACTTTGATCGGGTGGTATTGATGGCATCTGGTGTATTCGTATTGGTGAATGTAACTTTATATGATAGCAAGTTCAAATCCCATTTATGGGAATCTGGCCATGTTGGCGTAACGTTGCGGTACTGCGCTTGGCTGTTATCTCGTCAAGTTGTGGGTTTGAGTCCTACTCGAGGAATTTAAATTCTTAACATTTTTTTTTCTCTCTGGTAAAGAGACATAGTGCAGTGTTGAGTTACGCCAATCAACGCAATGCCTCCAGAGTTTGGCACAAAATGGGGAGTGGACTGTCTTAACACAGCCAGGCTTCCTCTGCCTACCCTGCTACACGCGGGATAACATCGGAAAAAAACGATTCGCCTTCTAGGCAAACGAAGTTGTAAGCTAAAACTACTCTGATTTAAAAAGCTTGAAAAAATTGCTTTTCTAACATTTTTATTCTACGGCTCGAATTATCAACCATCTTTAGCTTCACGCTGTAGCCCGCACATAGCAGATTAGGGAAAGTTCCATTTGTTACCTGAAATCTGACCTCACCAGGACGAGGAAAAGGAAAACATTGAATATTTTCATTTCCTCAACCTGGATCGAACCCACAACTTGTCACCTACTATTGTCGCATGTTTGTGCCCCTGCGTCAAACAGAGTCAAACATACTCGTAAGCTTTTATTAAAATTGATTAGTTGATTAGAGCAGTCATTACCGTACATGGAGCAGATGTGATGGATGGCCAGCTGGTGATCGATAATGTATTACCAATGTCCCCTATGGCCAAATTGAGCACAAATTGCTTTTGGGGACAGTTCAAGGTACTATTTTCAGGGTCACCGTGTGACCTTGAAAGTTTTCTTGGTGACCGTAACTGGTCGGCATAATGGTTTAATTAAGGAAATTGGTTTTTGACTATTTTCATATATAATTAGAGTTTTTAGATGTTTAAATGAATATAAGCACGTGTAAATTTTGAGAATATAGATTTGATTATAATGTATTAACTTAATTTAAAAAGTAAGCGGAAATTATAAGAATGAAGATAATTAGTAATTCAATCCAACGCGACAGTTTTGGTTTCAATTCTGACTCGAGGAAAGTAAATATTTATTATTTTAATTTCCTTGTTGTAATTATAAGGAAAGGCGGCGTTGAATTCCGTCACTCAATAGGCAATGCCTCTAAAAATTGGCGGAAAGCGGCTAACAGCGTTTCAGCTCTAGGTCCTCAGGTCCTCTATATACCCTGTTTTGTGATTGAAACTAAAAAAACGAAAAAATCTACAAATAAACCGTCTGAAAAACTAGTCAAAGTGATCTCAAACCAAATTAACTCTGAGCTGGTGAGATGTGGCAAAAAATACTTTTAGAATAGATCGAGTAATCCTATTATTGGTTTCTGATTCTAGTTTCATTAACTTTCATGGCTGTGTGATCGATCTTTAGTGATAAATTGGCGTTAGTTTCTAATTGATTTTTAACTATATTAGGGAGAACGTATATGAGAGAATGAATAATAATATTATATTTATATGAGGTACAGCGGCACACAATTAAACTGTTGACGTGAGGATTCTGGGTTCGATTCACTCAAAGTACGCGGCAGTGGCAGGCTTAACTCTCATCAATTCAAAGGATGAGTCATTTTTATTTTCTTGCTTTTATAACAAGGCAAAGCGTGTCTCCAAAATGCGCGACAAGTAGACAATGCCCTGACCCCCTACCCTCCCTGACGGGATAGAGCGTGAAGCTAAACAAACAATATAGCGCATTTGATTAGCTTTTCAATATATCAAACATTAATTATTTCATATGAAAGCGCACGAGCCATCTAGTGCACTGTCATTACGAGTATACTAATAACACTCTCGCATAATTAGAGGTCGTGATGTTTGTATGGTAAATAATTACTTTACATTCGGTGGCCATTTTTTGTATGCTTGTGCATGTGTGAAAAAAAAATTAATGTCGTTTTTTTTTTATTTTAAGTTATACTTTAATAGTAGCCTCCTAGAAAAAATATGAATTGAATCCTAATTCAAATAGACTAGCCACTCGTATGTACTAGGTGACTACCTTTATATGTAAAAGAAGTTTATATGTTAAAAAAAATTAATACTTATAATATAAAATACTACGATCATTATTTTAATCGTGGCGCAAGGCTGTACGGAATGTAAAAGCGACAGGTTATAGGTTTGATTCCCGGTCGAGAAAATAAAATGTTTAATATTTTTATTTCTTCGTTTTGATAGCGAGACAAAGCACGGCGTTGATTTCCGCCACGCAGTGCCTCCATAGTCCGGTGGGAAGTAGGCAACGGGACCGAGTGGAATAACATAAGGTTCAGACAGAAGGCTTCCACCACCTACCCTGCTTATGCATGACACAGCAGGAAGCTAAAAAAAACACACTTTAATATTTCCATAATATACGAATATGTTTCTAGGGCCACGTTGAATGAAAATGTTTTCAAACGTCGTTTTGTCATGAAATTTTGCTTCCTTAACTTTACGCTCCTCATACTCCGTCATATTATGAAGGCATTTTACTATACTTAGTTATTGGTGATACTTAGTTATTATATATTAATTATTTAGTGAAATTGCAACATTTATCTATGTTATAATATAGATAATTTGGTGTAAATTAAGGCAGGGAAATGTCTTAACACTAAGATCGCAGGTTACAGCAGAATTTCATCTGGAGGTAGAAAAAATAACAATCATATAAATAAAAATAATTTAACAAACGATTTTATTAACAAAATCACTATAAAACATTCTAAATCCTCGTAGAAGACTATTTTGTCCTACGTAAGTAGAAAAAATATTATACAAAGAAACTCTCACGTCACGCTTGACAAATGTTCGGTAAATTCCTTCGGGGATCTAACCTTTATTATAGCAAAAAATAGCTCGAGTCGGGTATCTCTTAAATACCGCGCACTTATAAAGAAGACAGCGACAAGTGTTTAGAACATCATCTCTGTTACGTCATATTTTTGCTTTAACTTCACAGTTATCCTGCTTTTTACGGGAAAGGCCTAAGGAACGTAGTTTTAGGATTACGCTTCTAATCACATAGCACTTTCTTACATTCCCAATTTTGAGACATTGTATAATAAGTTACGGAACTCAACGCCGCGCTATTTGCTTGCTTAGTTTGAGAATATGGCTTATTGAGAATAAAAATTCAACGCAGCGACAGCTTAAATAAAACATTTACGATTATATTCACCAGATTCCGAGTCGAACCCACGACCCTAATGAGAAAAACCATAAGGTTAAGTTGGAAAGTTCTCATCTTACTTAACTGAAAGCATATTGTAATAATGAAATTCTCAAAATTTATAAAAGCTATTAGCGCAATATAGGAAGAATTTCCTTATTGAATCTATCGCTCCTCAGGCTAACGTAAAATTTTACTCCACTAAACTTCAAAGCTAAGATCAGGCCCAAATGTATTAACTAAAAACGTTGAATGTGATAATCAAAGAAAAAAAGATGCTGTGGTGCCGTAGCAGCACAGTGTCAGGCGTTGTAAGTTTGATTCCCATTAGAGGCAATGAATTATTTACGTTTCCTTGTTCTGGTAACAAGAAACAGAGTGGAATTTGGCGGAGAAAATAATATCTTAGCGCAAGCTTCCTTCTATTAACGCTGCTATTTACGGCACACAACTTGAAAACTGAGAATCAATTTGTTTTTTTTTTTTAATTTACTTTTACTGGCAAATGAGTTAAAATTATATCATTATAAAATTAGTAGTATATTATTCCAAAATTAGCTGTCAACGAATCATTTATGTTTGAGCATATGCGAGGATTGTACTTGACAGGCTTTTTAAATGATAACTTGATATGAAAAGAAACCAATTACAGTTAAAAAGGTTATTAAGTTACATAGGGTGACTTAATTAGAAGCCTTAAAATACTAAAGAACGATTGTCTCGTTTAATTACGTCACGTACATAATTATCATACTATGCTATCATAACAGTTCACTAACACGTTGAGACGAAAAATATTCATAAAAATTTAAAAAATAAATATTAATTTTTTTTTAACACATTGGCGTTTTAAAGTAACGATCATTACGGGTGACTCTCTGTCTTATTAAAAAAGGCTAAATATAGTATTAATACCCTCCGTTCTTCATTTTTCATCCAACTTCTAAAACGTCACGTATTGAAGGGCGAAAGTCCACACCGCGTTCTTGTTACCATAGTAAGAATTAAAAAAAATAATTCCCCGAACAGAAATCGAACCCTCAACCATAATATTCAGTCAGACGCTATGCCGTTAAGGATGGCCTTTATAAAATATATGTATATACCCACAAAAAATAAAGAAAAAACAAAAGTATATCCCGCTATAAAGCGTTGGAATCCACTGACAAACAGCCTTATCAGCTTCCACGTCTCGCCTAATTGATTTCATAACCGCACATAATATAGAACGTTGTATAAGAATTTCATATGAAGATTTTTTGTTCTATTGATTGACATAGATAAATAGACTCGTACATTAAATGAAAGTTGTGCAGTGGTAAATAAATTATAATGAAATAATATAATTTCTCCATGTTTCTGTGTCTTGGAGGATTTTATTCTCTTTTGCGAATATGATTTGTTGATTAATCATTAATTAAGACACTACGTTCCCCACTTTCTACCGAATTCTGGAAGCATTGCGTGTCGAGTGACAGAACTCAACGCCGCACTTTGCCTCGATACCAGCGCGAAGAAATGGAAATATAAACTTAAATAAATATTTCACTTCCTCGAGTGGGGATCGAGGCCACAACGCACCACGACAGCCTCAAACACGAGGTTTCCTCTGCCTACCTTGCCATGTGTACAGCGTGAAGCTGATTTTACTTTTTAATTATGGTCTTGGTGTTGTCAATTGAATTCGTGAGACTTCGTTCTTTATTTATTTATCTTTATTTATATTTTTTATATTTCATTTATTTAAATTTTTATTTATATATTTATCTATGAAATTACGTGTTAATTGGCAGAACTTAATGCAGTTCCTATGAATATAACTGTAGCGCTTGACGCTCCGTTCTCTCTGGCTAGTCCACTATGAATATAGCATGAAGGTTAAAAAGAAAAAAAAATGATCATATTCCCTAATAGGAATCAAACCTTAATCCCTCAAAGCTAAAAGCAATAAAAATAAATATTACTGGCCAATATTATTAGCATTCCACTAGAAATCTATCTTAATAAAAGTAACCAAGAACATAAAAATAACAACGAAAAAAATCTAAAAGACAAGTTAAACCGTTTATTTCACAGAAACAACGACTTACAGAATCTTCAGTAATAAATACATCGAAATCGAACGTAAATTACAGCGAACGATCGACAAATAGAAGAATTTTAAGCCCGCAATATGTTGGATTTTAACATCGCAAAAGGTAGATTTTTTTTTCGTTTTAGGTGTCACACATGGCGCACCGTTCGAAAATAGAAATTTTTGCTCTCTTTTATCAACTTCTATAAAAATGTGCTTCGGACCCTTAAAAAGATATTTTGTAATAAAATTATGAATGTGAAAAAACATATTTATAGATATTATATTTTTAGACTTTTTTAGAGTTAAAAAAAAACTTTTATTTCCTCATCTAAAGATTTATAAGGACCAAAATAAATACAAGAATCGCACCAGAAGTTTCAGTTAAAGATAGTAAGTAGTAACAAATGAATAAATACTTGGAGAAAGCAACACAACACTGATTCTTCGTTAGTTGAGTTAGAAGTAAGTTTTAAGCTCCACTCCACTGGAGGTCCACGAGGTCATCCGTTTTTGCGTGAAGTCAACCAAGTGTCGGCGTGATTTACTAGTTAGAGTGTTCTTGAAAGTTAGTGGAGGGAATTTATAGAATCTTGGCGGTTGACTTTTAAAACTTAATTGGTGCTTTAAAAGTTCCTTTTGCAAGTTTTTTAAGAATTTTTACAGCTATTATTATTGTATTTATCGCTATAATCCGATATGGAGGCTGGAGAACGTCTCACTATACGTGCGACGTTTGTCGTTTTGATTTAAAATTAAATTACAAGGAAACGTATCTACTACTCACACAGGAAACTGTACGGTACGTGACTAACGGAGTGTTCTAACACTAACTTTTATTCCGCCTGTCCTGCGATTTGCGGGATAGAGCGTGAAAGTAATAGTAAATTAATAAATAAATAAATTAATAATACACTTATGTGACAGTGAGAGAAGGGACGTACGAATAAATATACCTTTTTGAAGACAATGCAGTAGATTAAACCCTAGAGAGAATTCTGACAATAGGCGTTGTAAATGAGTGTTTGAGCTTACTTGTGAAGTTCACTATATTGATTATACTGTAAGTTACAGCGAGTACGTCTGTACGTATGTGTTTTTAATTCATATATAAAAAAACAACACTTTAATAACATTTAACATTTTATTTTAACGATTGGGCAAAAAACTTGTAATGAAAGAGATAAGTCTTTAAACATTATTTTTGTTTAAAAATTATCATTAAGAATTAAATAGTTTTGTTTAATCGTCACTCTTTATTCCTCATTGTCTCGAAATTTGTCATTTATTTTACTTTTAAATATTTCCATCAGTTCATACGTGATGTATTGTAAATTCTTACGAATGATCGAGTACGGAGTGTCTTAATAATATATTAGGTTCTCTCTGTCTATACTCCCTAAGAAAAAAATAGAATAAAAGAAAATGGTTGCATTTTAAGAATAATAAATCTTAAAGAATATTACACGTTTTTATTTTCAAATAATATAGGCGTGCTGGCTAATAGTGGCCTCGGTACTCTCAGCTTGTTTGCTTATTAATTTGAGATAAACTATAAATACAAACCTTTTTTTGGACACCATAAGAACCCATAACTCTCTGTCAGTCTGTGTAGTCAAAACACCACAACTGTTTTCTGTTACATCAAAACATTTAACTATATATCTATAGATTTTTTTAACTTCACACTGTATCCCGCGCATAGCAGGGTAGGCGGAGGGAACCGTAAAAACTAGTGCTATTTAGTCGTATAAGTACAGTAAGGAATAAAATATACATACAAACAGCATTTATACAATTATATTTGGAGGGTTATTTGATTTAGCACTAATAAAACCATAAATTTAACGGGCGTGATTAAAATAAACGTCACGTTTCACTTTGCTCACGTCAACGTGTTACAACCTGTACTTTATTTGAATAAAAAAATCATATAAAATAAATATACTATGCCACAAAAATATATATGAGTTAATCACGCACAGGCCCGGTGGCACGAGGTTGTGATTGTAAGCGCTACGATTGTGAGTTCGATTCCTACTATAGTGTAACCCATCTCATCATCATCACTTGCAGTTCGAGGTATCTTAGGCTCTTAGGTTCATATTTATAAATCGATCTCAAGCTTGAGAGCGGTTTATAAATATGGGCCTTAAAATATGTCACGTGTCATATACAATTATTATTTATTTTCATTTGACCACAAATATAAAGCTATGAGCCAGATAAAACTCCAAAATATGTTTTATTTTAAGGTCCTATTCTGTTATTTAATTTATTATTTTTATAAATTTGCTAAAAAGAATAAAATGACCATACCATACCAACCATAGAAGAACGTATTTTTCCTTTTCATCTTTAATTAGATAGTAGAAGTCAATACGTGTTAAAAGATAACAAATAATAAACACGTCGAAATTGATCCAGTGACAGTTGTAGCGTGATTAATTCACGTCAACGTCGAGGGGAATCATTCGACAATGCATTCTCATCGTGAAAACACGCCACGATCCATCATAGGGTTGGATGGATTAGGCGTGAGCACTCTTGACTCGCTTTTATGAATGCTTTATTCATTTTGTAGTTTTTTTTTATGGGGTTATATTGTGTGTGGTTATATCGTTAATATTTGTTTGTGTAGGGATGGTCGTTGGTTCATATTTCATTGGGGGGTACATATCTCTATGTATATCGCAGCGTGTACTGTTTTTAAATAGTCAAATGTGTTTTTAACGATTTAACTCTGTAGAAGATTGAAAAATTAAGAATAAACAATATATTTTGTATTAATATTAAATTTTAAAAAAAAATTGTTGGTGGTTTTTCAAATTATGCTACATCTATAAATCTTTCAAAAAACTATAAATAATATAGAATAATATAGTCAGGGTTGAAGCCCAATGCCTTTAGAATTTAACAGAAGGTGGGGGACGCCGTGTCATAAAATCCGTTTCCGGTTTATCGCCACCTATCCCGCTACGTACGGGATACAGTGCGAAGCACAAAATATTTATATACTCATATTTCCCTCCTATAGGTATATAGTTATCTAATGTACTTTGTATATTATAAGTAATTTAGAATTTTTCGCTCATTTTCCCGCATACCAGGAAAACATTGTTTTAAAATACTCCTTTCCTTACTATATAGGAAATCAACACCGTATTTTGTTTTAAACACTGAATCACGACAGTTTTGTAGTTATATTTTGCGAAAAAAAAAACGGTCTATTATACATAGAAGTAAAATTAAATGAATAAAATAAATAAATAAAGTGGCACAAGGGTGTGACTGAAAGTGAAATATTTATTTAATTTTCCATTTATATTTCCATTTCTTCGCTCTGGTCTTAAGATAAAAGCGCGGCTTTGAGTTCTGCCACTCAACACGCAATGCCTCGAGAATTCAGCTGAAAGTGGGGAATGGAGAGCCTTAAGTAAGTTCCCTCTGCTAACTCTGGTGTGTGTGGGATACAGCGTGAAGCTCATAAATGAAAGGCGCATTGCGAAGCAGCTAAATGGATTACGACCGTCGATACGTGCTTCGATTTAAAGCTGCTAACGTATGGAATCATATTTTTTCAGAGCTTTAAGAGATTTTTCTAACTAGGATTACTACTTATGGTGGTCTATAAGGAAGGTGCACGACGGTATGTATCGCACATAGCAGGGTATGCAGCTCCCTGCGTACCCTGCTAATATGTTAATAGTAGGTAGATTAATCAACGACCTACTACTATTAACACATTTAGTTCCCATTAAGTCACTAGACATGTTGTAGATTCACACAACCTGTCATGTTTACAGCCGCACGCTCTACAACGACTTCTCTCTTTTTTGTTTCTAAAGTTACAATTTCTTCGCATAATTTGCTGTTATAAGAAACTTGATAAGGCTTAAAAGTGTGTGTTAACATATGTCTAAAAAAAATTTTGCCTTTGCTAAAAGATCAAAGAAGATACCTAATAAGCCTCGAGCGGATATCGAATGCACACATTCCAACTCAATAGGCCGTGGCTTTCTCAATGACGATGTAATTATAAAGAAGCTTAATTTGTAATATAGAAAATAACATGATAATGTTCATTCAATTAAGATCACTAGTGAAATATCTGACGGATCACAACGATTGTGGATTCAATTTTTAACTTAATGGAGTGGTTCACTTTCAACTCACTTCACGCTACATTCCTCACATATCAGGGCAGGCAGAAGGAACACTTCCACTCCCCTCTTTCCACTGATGATGAAATTGAAACAGAGGTTCATAGAGGACCTTACAAGAACTAGGTATACGTATGAATCAATATTGTCATTACATAACATTACTTTAAAATGCAATTTGTCTCAGCTATTCTGGCACAAATGCGAAATTTTCATTTTAAATTCAAGGTTTCACAATTTATTTGTTGGGATACTGCCACTCGCTTACTTTTAGATAATTTTGGATTGTTACAAAGTCTTGTAAGTATTTAATTTTAAAAAAATATAATATCTAAGACCATCGTTGATCTGCATAGTGTTCGAGTGTAAATGCAACGGCTTGTGGGTCTGATTATCACTCCAGAGAATTAATTATTTTCGCTTTCTCGTTCTGTTAAGCTTAAGACAAAACGTAGCGTTGAGTTCCGCTACTTAATATGCATAGTCTCCAAAATTATACGAAAAGTAGGGAACTAAGTATAGTATGGTATGATTCTTTGTTCCGAGTTCCAGTTGAGCACATGTCACTTCCCCAATGTCATATTGTGTGTGAAGTATCAAAATTCTAAATGTTGGAAAAAAAATTTCCAATATTTTTTTATATATCTTTACTTTTTATGAAAAACACAAAAAAGGTAGCTTTTGAACACTCCAATTAACAATTGTCTTACTTTAATGTCTTTATTTTAAAAAAAATCAATTAAGAAAAGAGAAACTGCCACAAATTGTTACCGAAAAAAAATTAGAAAAATCACGCACTCGACCAAAGTAAATTGGGAAGGCAATAATTATTTCTTGAAAAAAAAATTTATTCGTCACGTTCCTAACCATAGCTTTGTTTAATTAAAGGAAAAAGACGGCGCAATAGCCTCAAAAATTCAAATATATATAGGGATTTGATTTAAAACTAACCTTCACACAAATGTGAGCTCTAAATCCATTGCTATAGAAAATATAGAAGCTTGGAGTATAATTTACATCTCGTGCATTAATTTTAAATATTCCGTCATGTTTCGTCGTTATTTCGTTTTTGATAAATTACGAATTAACATATTCACGTAAAATACATTTGACCATCATCTGCGAATAAATCTGGCTATATTAGGATATTATATATTTTTTGCCTTGACACCAGATTGCAACACGCAATGCCTCCAGAATTAGGCAGAAAGTGGAGAACAGAGTGTCTTAATACCGAGATTCCCTCTACCTACTCTGCTATGTGCAGGGTACAACGTGAAACTGATAAATACTTCATCTCCTCGAGTGGGGATCGATCTCGCAACCGTCAGTTATACTTTGTGCCATTGCGCCACAACTGGCCTGGAGTTGTTAGGTGAATATCATGATTTGCCACTAAGTCTAGTTTAACTCCCTTGCTCATAATAGATAAGAAGCTATGACTATTTTAAACATTTAAAAAGAGGTTGAAAGATTATTATTTAACGCTACAACATGTTTCAATTGTATTTTCTGTATTATTTATTTGGTTTACCTTCTTGTAAAAAAGTGTATTTTATGAATCTATGTATATGAGCAAATTAGAATGTATGTATCTATTTATGTATTTATATATATGTGGCTGTATAACTAAACATCAACTCTGTACACCCCTTCCCTTTTCAGTTAGTAAATTTTCTCCTTTACACAAAAAGATTGCCTGGAAGAGACCGCACTCTTAGAGATAAGGCCGCCTATTGTACTGTTCTAAATCTTAATATATGTCTTTGTGTTATGTCTTTCTGTTATAAAAAATACTATATTTTATTTCCTCACTGATAACAAGGTGAAGCGCGGCGTTGAGTGCAGAAGTCACTCAAGACACAATGCCTCGATAATTCGGTGGAAAATGGAACGGCACTTTAGTTTCACTCTAATATAGTATAAGATATTTTTTCAAATAAACCTCTTAAATAAGTGCAATTAAATTAAATTTATAGCGTTTTTTCAAAGAAATTAGGTTCCATACAAATAAATACTACGTTTCAAATGTTTTTTATACTGCAATGCGGAACCTTTATATAAATTGATATATAAATAGATATCGTCTTGAAGCATGCTATGCTATATATATTTGTATATCGTTTATATATGCTATATCATTTGATCTTATCCACATGCGTTTCCCTTTAATCATCTCAATTAAGAAAAAAAATTAAATTATGATGATGATGACATGTATCATGGACAAAATGTGTCTGGTTGAACCATTTTTTTTTTCATCACTCTTTATTATTCTAGCAGGGTAAACAGAGGAAACCTAAAAAAATATGCTTTAGAAATAAAACCGCGAGTATCTCATTTCCAAGGTATGTTATCATTTACAAGCGCAAAAGTCTTCTTTTTTATTTCAGTTGTGAAGGAGTATTATTTTAAAAGTAGATAGTACGTGGGAAGGCTGGAGTAAAGACACTGCGTTCTCCATTAAGATATTTTATTCTCCACTGTACGTTGAATTTTGGAGGTATTGCGTGTAACTCGATGCCTAGCTTTGCGTAAAGCAAGGAAATAAAAATATGAAATATTTCATTTCCGAGTGGAAATCGAATCTAAAGTCGTTCAATTTACACCCTTGTGCCCCCGCGCTACGATGGGTCTCAAGTATTTCATATCTAAAGGACCAGAAGCCATACATGGTTATATTTAAAATTTGGTCACGTACAAAAAGTATAGGTTTAATTTGAAGCCGTCGTTCGGCGTGTGCATGAGAAAAAGAAGGTTCCTCGTCTCTTAGAGTACTCCTCATATTTTATATTTCGAAATGTAAATAAATTTATAACGACATTTGCTGAAAGCTCACTACTTCCAAGCCACTTGGTCTGAATGAATATGATGTTTCATAAGGACGTGTGTGTGTGTATAAATGTGTTGTTGATATATTTAGTTATATATATTATGTATATAAAAATGTATGTTATTACTCAGTAACTGACAGACAACGCACAGACAAATCTACTATATATAACATTTCAATAAAAATATTATTTACGGAAATAAGTAGGGTATAACATGTATTTTGAATCCACCATGTTAAAGTATCGAAAGTTAGGCCGAAAGTGGGAATAGGGTGCCTTAGTACACTTTCTCTGCCTACCCGGCTTATTTCGGTAAAAAGCGTCAAATATTTAGTTTTATCAAAGTAGAGAAATGAAAATAAGGCACGCCTTCGAAACGACATCGAACCCACGACAATCACGTTTACTGTAAGAAGCTGTTCCACTGCACCACGATGACATCGATACAATTAATACGACAAAACAACTTTGAAAATTATTTAAGCTAGTTTGCTCAGCAATTACGCTAACTAGAAACGTATGTCGATTTAATGAATGATAAATTTGGGTTTCTAAACTTTGACAGCATCCGAATTTAGATGAAATCTGTGTTGTGTACTAAGCCGTGGTAAATGTAGGCTATTTGTAATGTTTTACATTGGACAGGGATTGATATAGATTTTCATTTCTATAAAATATCATTATTTAGTCCAATTTATGGTTTAATTGTAAATTAAATCGTTTTTCAGTTTTACGATTTTTCTATAAAGCAGGGAGACAAAGAAAACAACACTAATACACTTCATTTAAGACCGTCGTGACACATGCGGGATACATCGAAAATGAAGGTTAAAAAAAGTATATGTAAAAAGCTACCTACATGTAAAAATGTATCGAAGCCTTCATAAGGCAGTGAAGCAGTAAACGTATATCGCCATCTGACTGTAAAATAGAGGCTGGTGAATTCGATCTCCACTCGAGGGAATAAATTATTTTATTTTTTAATATCTATACGAAAACTATAAAAGCGGAGCAATAAGTTTGGTTGGTTCGCTCTAATCTGAGGAACTACCGTTTGGAATTATTAATAACTTTTATGTCGTATAGTCCATTTATCGCTAAAGGCTTTATTACATCACGTTAATGGTTACAAAGTAACTGAAAAGAAAGAAAAGTATCTAAGCAAACCAAACTAAATTCACCATAAATTTTAATTTTAAAATCAAAATTCATTAATTTCGACAAGGACGATCTTTATACATGTACATACATACATTACATACGTACAGACGCTTTGAAATCGAAGTGGGTCACACATATAAATAAGTTCACGGTTAACACTCCAATTTGCCGTTTATTTCCGAGTGTCTACCGTACATGGGAACCAATTTATTGCTTACCCCTCTTTACCCTATCTGTGCGGGCGTCAGCAGAATTTATATTTAAATTATTTTAGTATAAGATATTTCGTAATGTCTGTTTATTTTAATTATATATATATATATATGTATATATGTTCATTTGATACCAAGGCGAGGGAATAAAAACATTAAATATTTCATGTCCTCAAGTGGGATTGGAACCCACACACTAGCACCAACTGGCATGGAATTATTACGAAACATTAAATATATTTTATCTTCGACTAAAGTTTTCAGGCCGAGTGTACGTAGAAGACAAATGTAGGCAATAATAGCAGCGTGGTAGTAAAGTGAGTTCGTGTTTTCATATCGCACAGTTAATACAATCCTGTATGATTTTAAAGTGTGGTCAGCCGTGTGGTCCCGGCTTAGAATAGGATCACCCTGGTACTGTCGGTGTCGTAAGAGGCGACTAAAGTACGTGTGGAAGAGTCACGTCGCCAGTAATGGCAACACGCATGGGCAGACTCGACCGGTTTTAATACCACCCCCGGCATCTTAAACCGGCGTGAAGTAGTGGCCCTTGCCACTGCGTTTCGCATTAGGTAATGCCGGGCCCCGGTGCCCTTCATCTCCACCTTAAAGGCTGGCAACGCACCTGTGGCTCCTCTGGTGTTGCATGGGGTCGTGGGCGGCGGTGATCACTTACCATCAGGTGACCCGAACGCTCGTTTGCCTTGTCCTCTTCCATATATAAAAAAAAAAAAAAGTCGTTCGGAAAAAAGTAAATATTTATATTGTTCTATAATGTTACGGATTAATACAAGTGACGTTTGCAGATCATCTGGAAATGCTCATCGTATAAGGAACTACTTATACTTCCCTACAGCCTAGTTAATATTTAAGTAATAATTACATAAAAAATCCAAAATTCATTTTAACAAAATAATATGACAAGGAAAAAAGTAAGCCTTTTTCTTCTCTTCTCTATCTTAGCAATTGTACGGTAATGGTATTGATATAAGGTTGTTAAATTCTCCAGTAGGGCGAAACGTGTAATTTCGTCGGCTTAGAGTCTAAACCTGCTACAGCCTATTAAGCAAATTATCAGGGGAGATAAAAAACATCTACATAAGTATGTGTATTATCAACGCGACAGCATGTGGGTCTACTTGTCTTCTACTTGAGAAAATAAAAATGTGTATGTTCCATCTACATATATGGTACAATGAGAAGCAAAAGATGTAGTATATAAAGAAACAGAATATAACTGTGTTTTTATTTTCTTTGCTTATATACATTATTTAAACATATTTTTAATAAGTAAAAAATTATAATAATTGGTATCATACCTATTTATCTATATCATATACCGGTGTACTCGGTAACACTGAGCTACCGGCTGAGTAAGCACAGTCAATGTGTTTTAAAATAATCTAACCACATTTTATCTTTTAAAAGTCTACTGAAACTGACTGATTAAGAATTGGCGCTTGAACTTTACCTACCGTAAAGGAGTGTGGTGGAGGATTGATATTCTCAGAATCTCTCGATATTCCTATGGAATCAGGTAAAACGTGTTTTCCGCCAATCAGTTATAAAAAGTATACTTTCTTCAATCTGGTGAATACTATGCCTTAATATTTCAAAATAATTAAAATAAAAATTATACACAACATAGAAAAAAATATCTAAAAATAGCTCCAATAAGAAACACATATAAAAAAGATATCGTAGACCCTCTACGGCGATCTGATACTAACACGAATGAACCCTTCCGAAGCCCCTACACACGCCCTATCTCTTTTCACGCTTCATTTCAAACGCCCCAGATGCCTTAAGAATATTATATTACTATTGTTACTCGCATAAGAAAATTCTAAGGATCGTCTCTTTAGGTACTGTCCGTTTGTTAACCGACTGCGCGACGTAAAAGAGAGTAATGTATTTGCGTCACGCAAATGGCTTTTAATGTTTTTTTTTTTTTGAGAAATAGAATAAAATACATAGTGATTTACTTTTTAAGTTTCTCACACTGTGTGTGTCATACACAGCATATGCAGATGGAACTTAGTGTTAAAAGTCTCCGCTCCCATTTAGACACTGCCGTTCCACATTTGCGCTGAATTCTATAGGCATTATCACTGCGAGGAAATGAAAATATTAAATATTTCATTTTCTCGAATAGGAATCAAACCCATAACCTATCGGGCTTACACTCGTGCGCTTATGCCCATACCACACGACTCGCCCCTGGATTTAAAGTTAAAAAAAGATATTATTTTAACTAACATGGTAGGTGGACCAATACTAAACTTTCGTCTTTATACGACAGTGAAGAAATGAAAATAACCCATTCCCTCCGATGGGAATCGAACGTACAACCATCGCGTTACAATCAAACACTATACCGCTGCGCCATGATAGCTTTTAACGATTATTATCAATTTAAAATTTCTTTTACGGAGCACTTAATCTATTTTAAACTTTCAATTTATTAGAAAATATCGATTTTTTTCTGTACAAAATGGAAGCGATAGCTAATTTAAGAGTAAAGTTGTTTTTTAATTAAAACGGCCACGTGCCAGGACACTGCACGGCTATGTTCAACCGTGTTAATGTCGTTGGCCTTACGTTGTTAAGCTTTACTTTATATCAAGTATATAAGATTTTAAAAATATTATTCTTGGTAAATTGAATTTTATAAGAACAATATTTTTCATTTTCACGTTCTGCTAACAATACAAAGCGCAGCGTTGAGTTCTGACATTCAAAGCCTCAAAACTCTGGTTATCATGCGGGAACAGCGTTATGTCAGTAAAAACATATTTTTTATTGACATTATGTCTTTTTTATTTCTTAAACCACTAAAAATTATTATTTGTATCGTTTTATAAAAAAGATATATTTTATTAAATACTCATTTTGAAGTACAATTATTTGAAAGATATACCAATAATTTTTTTTTCAGCTTCATAACAGGAAAAGCAGAAACCTAGTGTCAGAGCATTCTGTTCTTTCTTTTACGCTAGTTAAATTGTAATATAAATAGAATACTTATTATAAGTGAATTTGAATCTACAACCATCGCGTTGAACCAAAGATATCTGAACAACGTCACGTGGACATGATGATATTTTTAGTACGTAGTATATAAAAATGAAGAAAGGAAAAGGAGCGTGAGTAATGTAGTCCATAAAAGATTTTCAGTATAATTTATCTTGAAGTTATCGTTCTATAAGAACAGCTTAATGATAAGCCTGTCTTGTGTCTATTGATAAAAAGGGCGAGGTGCTAAAATTTAGTTAGTTAGAAAGAGGCTACATACAGGCAGACATACGTTTAACCCTTGATAAATAAACTTTATTCACTGTTACTTAATAACTAAATATTCAATTTAAAACTCAAATATTATCAATATTATTTGATAGAAGCCAGTCGTGACGCAGGGGCACAAAGTGTGACTGTAAAACCGACTGGTTGTGGGTTCGATCCCCACTCGAGGAGATATCCATATCTTTCGCTGTGGTGTCGAAGCAAAGCGCGGCGTTGAGTTGAGACCCACAACTGGCTTCTGGTATTTAATTCTATAGTACAATATGAAAGAAATACAATATTTTCAAGCACGTTAACACTCGATTACACCCCACGTCTCTGTCACACGCGGCCTATTAAACACGTTCTGTGATAACGCAAATAACCGCCGCTAATCCTTCTTGAGCGATGAATATATATTGTGTGGGCCCGTGTGAATATTCGTTCATGTTTTTGGGTGGTCGATAAATATATGTAAAAAAATATATTTATATATATATATATATATATATATATATGTGTGTGTGATATTATGCACAGTGGTTGTCATGGCGTAGAGGCACAACGTGAATTTTGGTTCCTTTCTTGATCTCAGGCAAATTAAGGACTGCAAGGTGCCTTATTACCGCGTTTTATTTTCTTAGGTTAATACCTAATATATATGTATAATTACAAGATAATAAAAAAAATATTCTATATTCTATTAATTTGTTATCCTTTAATGATATTAAAAATAAAATTACTAAAAAAACCTTACAATTAACTTTAAAAAATGTTTAAGAATAGCGGTTACTCAGACGTCGTATTAATAAATATTTTACAATATTTTAAAGCTTAAAGGTTAGTATAAAATGCACGTAATTTCACGATAGATTTTTCGGCTTTAACCGTAATCAGCAACAAATTGTCGACCCTTAGGGAAATACGAAGGACGTCTTGTATGGTCAAAAGGCCAATATCACACGCTGACAGCCGACGAGTTTTTGTGTTATTGGACTTTGTAGCTCAAAGGCCAGTTGTGGCGCAGGGGTCAAGCCTGTGACTTTAAGCGCGACAGGTTGTGGATTCGATTCCAATTGGACGAATTAAAAGATTTAATATTTTAATTTCATCACTCTAGTGTCGCGGCAAAGCGAGGCGTTGAGTTCCGACACTCAACAAGCTATGCCCCCAGAATTCGGCAAAAAATGGGTATGGAATATAAAAAGAGCGGAATATTGAAACACTCCGTACTCCAGTTTCCATTCAAATTCCAGCCCATTCTCCATCACATCCAAGCTTAAAAGTAACAAAAAGAAACTACTAAAAGTTTATTTCAAGCAAACTGCGTTGCCACGTACCATACAAAATATTGGTCGTTTATAAGGAGACATCTGGCCTTTATTACTATTAGTTTTTATTTGTAATAATACACTGTATATGGACTGTACATGGTGTTATAAATTCGAGTTAAATATACTTATTTTTTTTAGCTTTATCTCGTAGAGTTGGCTGCGGTAATTTTTTTTACACGAGGCGTTATGTTACCTGAGCCGTAAGCGACATAGTGTAAATCATTTTTGCCTGAAGTGAAAATCGAACCCATATTGGCCTGTCCTAAATAATATTTGGAAGTTTTGTTTTTTTTTAACTATTTCGCTCTCATTTAAGATTATATTATTTTTAAGACAGCGACTTTAATCACAATGGTAGTGCATTCAATTCATATTAGTTTTTTTTCTGCCTACGTTTTTATAAGGCAAGAAGCTGTAGGCTTGTATACATGATTTTATTTTTAATATTTTAATTTTACTTATTATAAGAGAGTGATTTAACACTATTCTTTGTTATGCTCACGATTAAAAACTGTTTCAAAATATAAATCGAGGCAAACTTAATGTAAGTCAAATGATATTCGACATCTTTGAGTGAGCTAACGATAATTTATCCTTACAAAAATAAACTACATTCTCAAATAATATAATTCTGTCAAAACTAATGATATTTGCATATCTTTTCTATAATATTATCTTTCTGATTTGAAATAGAACTTGGTTTCATATAAAGTTAAAATACACTTAAATTTTATGAAAGGTCGGAAGTCCCAGGGTTTTGTGCTTTGGCTAAAAAGAAATATCATTTTGGGATGAATTGAGTGGTTTAAGATATAGTTAACTTTTATATTTTTTGTAACACTATTGATATGGAAAAATACATTATGCTTATCATTGAAGGTCAGGTTAGGTTAGGTTCGGTTAATTCCACCTACAAGTCGTGGTAGATAAAAAATAAATACATTAAATAGATTACTTTAAAGTTAATGTAGTAGTAAGTAGTTAAGGAAATACCGAGAGATTTTCAAACAATAAACTCCAAAGCCACATTTTTAATAATAGGATATACTTATTGGTACATTTTCTGGTCATAATGTCATTAAAATGGTTTACAAGCAGGTTTTATGAAGCCATCGTGGCCCAGCAGGATAGCGTCTGACTGACTATATGCGTGACAGTTATGGACTGTAGGTTCTCTTCTCGGTTGGATGGTAGTTTGATGGTAACTGGAAGTTCCGAAAAAATCCACACTTAATGCCATCCCATTGAAAATTCCTAGAACAATGCACAATTTCATAACAAAAATCCACAGGATATTGACCGAAAAGTGAGCTTATTTTAATAATTAAACAGCTCCATTAAATATTTCTTTGTTGTTCCATTAACGGTTCAATATTTGCAAATAGCTGAAAGGTTTTTTTATATATAAATCCTTTTTGTATGGAAACAAAGGTTGTAACAAAGTATCTCCGCTTTGGGACAATAAAATATATTCGGTAATAGGGACGAATTGTGTACCGATTCAAAAAAAATCTACAGACGTCGTACGTATCGTGTCGTAGAAATCGGAAAATCTGATTTGAATGAATAAATTAGGTTTTCTTTGTGTTGTTTGGTGTTTTGTGTACTAATGCCTTTTTATTTTCTTTGTGGTAATAGTACATTTCTAAAAATTATATTCTGCAGTTAGTATACAAATATATCAAAGAAATATAAAAAATGTACGTAGAGGGATTCGAACCCGCGCCTCATGAAAACCGTTTCCAGGAATAGAAAAATGTTAAGAATAAAATAGCATTTTTCTTAATAAAATATGATCATACTTATTAACAATATTAAGTTTGCGCATCGGAAATATGGTAAAATCCCTACTAAAATATAAAAAAAAAACAAAGCAAGCTTAGATGGTTTCTAAGAGGCACAGGTTCAAGCTCCGTTTCATTCAAATTTGAATAAATATCTAAAAGCATATTTTATGTCTATGTATATAAATCTAATTTTAAATAATACTTAAAGTAATGTAAGCAAATATTAGCATAAAATTCACGAAAAACATATCCGTAGTATATAAAAAAATGAGAAAATTTTAATGAGAATGGTATTAGAGATAGACTCTTAATACTAGATTCCCGTTTTATTTTGTAACTTCACGCTATATCCCGCAAATAGCGGGGTAAGTAGAGGAAAAATTGGAACTTCGTACTAAGGGTATTGCAGTTTCGCCACTTTCCGCCAAATTCAAAGTAATATTTGATTTCACCTGAGTGAGAATCGAACACAAAATCGTTGCGATTACACTAAATAAATTTCCTAATTTTTATTATTATTTAAAAGTTTTTCCACTTTTAATTCTTTTACTTACATTGATACACTTAACACATTATTATAGTACAAATCGGTAAGCACTCGAGTAAAACTTATTTCTCACGCCAATAGTCTTTGGAGGCGATAAATCATAACTGCGAAAGTAATAGAAAGCTTTCACACAGCTCAACTCGAGCTTCTATTGAAAATAATATAAAAAAATGCACTTAAATTGATGAAGTACTTTATAAATTTTATATAAATGCTAATAATAATTAATATTTGACCATCAATAAACTTGCGTAATTGTAAACACGACGGTTGTGAGTTCGATTGCCACTCGGAGGAATAAAATATTTATTATTTTCATTTCCTTAATGGAGATGGAAAAGGAAATGTCTTAATGGAGACTGAGTGTCCTGACACTCGGTTCCTAGCTTGAAGTAAAAAAAAATGATGCCGCCGTGGTGGAATGGATCAGTAACTAAGTCTGACTGTAATTGCTATCATTATGTCGTGACACAGCTAGGATATAATTCATTGTAAAAGACAAAATTGTCTTCAAATTCTTCTCTAGGGTGTCTGTTTAGAATATTTATGGCATGCAAATTTATCTTTATTTGGTTAAGTAAAACATAGTGGGTTCATATTATATCTTTGGATTTATAAAATATGTTTAGAAAAGGACAAAAACCGGAACAAGGATCGACATATTCTCAGATTCTCTTTATATGGCAAAATTAATTTATTTTTACTGTAAACCACTCTGCGCTCAATTTTCGAGACATTGTGTCATGAGTAGCGGAACTTACCGCCACTAAATGAAAATAATTCATTACCTTGAAAGGAAATCAAACCTACAACAGTCGTGTTTAAGATCTGATGTTGCGACATAACTGCCTCAAAATGTTGGTACTTATACATCTAAATCTTCAAAGGGCGTTTCCAAAGAAACATATCATCATTATAAAACATCCGGAATCAAATCCAAGTGGGGTCAGAGGGAACCATTAGTGCATTAAACATTAAATAGCCTTTCATGTTTCACGAATCTCATGAATAATCCTATCTATCGCTATAGAAAATATACGCTGGTATTGGTGCGGATCAAGTCAAACAAAAGTGATGGCATCGAACCGTCTGCATCCATTCATCGGCCAGGGTGACTGACTAATAAATCATCTCCACGCTGAATCCCGCATATAGCAGGGTAGGGAGATGTTACTTAGTGTTAAGACACTTACTTCCCCAATTTTTTCGAGGCGTTGTGTGTTGAATGGCGGAACCCAACACCGGGCCTTTGTGCCAGATTTTTTAGCCCAATTAGCCCAATCACTATTTATCACTACTATAATTACTACTAATTAATAATAAATTATTTTCTAATTATAATATATATAATTATGCATATCGAGGCCGTCGTGGCGTAGCGGCACAAGGTGTGACTGTAACCCAACGGTTGTGGGTTCGATCCCCATTCAAGCATTCGATTCTTCGCTCTGGTGTCGAGCAAAGGGCATTGAGTTCTGCCTCTCAACACGCAATACCTCCAAATTTCGGCAGAAAGTGGGTAACGGAGTGTCTTAACACTATGTTCCCTCTGCCTACCCTGCTGCGTGCGGGAGACAGCGTGAAACTGAAGCATATAAATGAGGCCGTCATGGTGTGACAGAAATTTTTTGGTCATTAGTTTTCTTTTGCCCACACAAATTCATGTGAGATCAGTGAACGTGAAAATAGTATCTTACTTCAGCAAGCGTCAACGTATAAGATAATTTGGCAATTTTAAATTTATATTGCATTTGTATGAATATACGAAGGATTGTTATCTCATATAGCTTGCATATAACAAGACAGGCAGAGGGATCCCGGAGTCTAGTACTAAACACTTCGTGCTCATAAAGACCCTCCGTTTCCTACTTTCCGTTGAATTCTAGAGAAATTGCGTGGTAAGAAGTTGAAATCAGCTCCGCGCTTCGTCTTGTTGCAGAGCAAGGAAAAGTACATATTAAATATTTTATTTTTTCGAGTGGGAATCGAACCCACAATCTGCCTGATATATTATTATTATTATTATTACACACATTTTTTTTTGCATTTAAGTTTTACTAAGCTCGTTCAATATGTAAGCGATAAAAACAAGAGTGTTCTATCAAACAACAACATATGGGATATCAGTGTATTTTTCAAATACAGACAGCGGGACGTCAGTGGAAGAAATTACTTTTCCATTGTCACTTGTTGCCGGGACCGCGACGTCGATGTGAACTAGTTCAGGCGTATACACACAATAGTACTATATGAATATATATGTACTTCAATAAAGAGGGTATTTCGACATTCGCATCTTTTTAATCTTTTTTTTTTTTATTTGGAGATGTCATTTGATTTTACTCGCAAATATTATTGGATTTAATACAAAAATGTTGCAATTTTTCATATCTATCAAGGCACGTATGCGCGGAAAGCGCGTTATTTCCAAAGTAGTCTAAGTAACTTTTAACCCCCTCTATCGGTCAATGAAGTCAGTTTAGCTTTTCTGAATAGAGCTGAGTGGTCTGTTCTAGAGCCCGGACAGATAAATAGACAAACAGACAAAATTTAAATGATCTGTTTGTATTTTGCAATTGAAATTAAGGTTTTTTTTTAAATCTCAGAAAGACACTTAAATTTTATTTATAAAAAATGTGACATGAGAGTTCCAGATATTTTAGCGTTTAAAGGAACACACAAGCAAACTCATTGGCTCGATTATATTAGTATATATAAAAATAGAGTTAAAATAAAATGGAATTTAAGCTACTTAGAAATTCTATATAAATTTAGTTTCAATCTCCATTCACTTTAATAAAAGAGACAGTGTGAGCTATAAAATAATAGTGTTAAAATAATCGAACAGAGTGAACACGTGCCGTATATATATAGTTTGATTGGGATTTATTGCTCTGATTGAATGGAGTGTCTAGCACTGTGCGACCCGAATTGCCAATTTAAATGCATACGTAGGTATTCCATCAAACAATAAAATTAAAATAGAAAAAAAAAACGATAAGAAAATATTTGACATGATTTTTTTATTTCACGTATAGGTGAGCGTCCAGATTCTCTTGTCTCGATTTTCGTTGTAAATTCCTCCAATCTAACCAACAACATTTGCTTTTACAGTCACATACAGTCCTACTGCGCCACAATAGCTTCTAATATATGATACATTTTTCATTATTATAGCATTATCTATTTAAATATAAGCACATGTTTCCACTGAGTGAGGTAAGACGCGCGCACAGCCGTAACCACTGCGTGTAGAAACGTGAAATTTGAACAGATGTTTCTTTTGATAATGTGGACACTAAAATTTTAAATAATTTCATACATATATTTAATATATATTTGTATATATCAAGCGGGCGAAAGCGCTCAGGTCGGCTTGTATAATGTATAAAAAATCACGATAGATAAATCACGAGATCACGATAATAAAATCTGCCTACTCTATTAAAAAACACAATTATTTTGTTTTAACATAAAAACTGTTCACATATGTTTACAAAATCTTTTTTATATACTTTCTATAATTGTTGTGTATTACGCTGGTTATGGATTCTATTTTCACTTGAGGAATATATTTTTTAATTTCTCATTTTGATGGAAGGGCAAAGCTTAGTGAGTTCTGCCATTCAATACGCAATGTTTTAAAAATTAAACGTGGAGAAACGGTTTATTTTCACTTTCCTCTGTCTACTCTGCGCAGCAGCTTCATGATAGTGGCTAACTGCGCTACAAATAATTTCGATATCCATACTTAAATTAAAACACTAGGTTCGGTGATGTTACAATCAATGACGATTGTGTATTTAATAGTTATTGAGGAGACTGAAATATGAAAATCTGACTATTTTTCTCAAATCGTTACACGGAATAAAAATCGTAAATACGTGAAAATGTAGAAACCGAGAAAACTAATGGAGCGACATTATATTCTATTTGTTATATCCTCCAATATAAGGAAGACTATAAAATAAATATTGTCAGAATTTACCTAAAAGTAAGCGAAAAACCCGAAACTTTTACAAGAACCAGGAAAAAACATCAAAGACGATGTCAAAATTAATAAATCCTTATTAATTTGGTAATAAAACGGTCTTTTATTTTGTCAAATCAACGCCACTGATGTCAAGTTCTGTTAGTAGACCCAGTGGAACCTTCAACTTAAACAATTTCCTCTAATAAAAGATAAAACGTCCTAGTTACTTAAACTTGCCTTAGTTATTTTAAACTTACATATATTTCTTTGTTACATTTTTTGAAATAAAAAGTCTATGAAATGCTAATCAACAGTTCTAGGTAGGACTAATAAACTAATAAAGTAAGAGAAATTGAATATTATTTTTAAAAAGTTCGTATAAACGACCTTTTAAAAAATCTGAAATTTATTTAATTTTCGTCGTAAATTTTACTAAATATTATAAGTACTTGAACTATAAGTCACAGACAGATGAATGTGGGAGTTATTTCAATTTTTTACGAAACTTATCCTCATAGAAAATGTTGACTGACCTAGCCGAGTCAGGAGAAGCGGAATTGAGCGTAAAGCTAAAGGAACATTATTCCTTTTCTTATACTAAACTTTTTAGGCAAAGAGTGATCTTCATTTTTATATCCAAAAAGAAACTGGTGATAAAATACATTGATTAAAAAAACTATGTTTATTACCAAGCGTGAATTATTGTGGGCTCGATTCCCACTCGACGAAACAAAGTATTTAATATTTTCTTTTCTTTGCTCTGATAACGTGACTAAGTGCGGTGTTGAGTTCCGCCATTCAATACGCATTGCCTCCAGAATTTGGCAGAAGGTGGGGAATGGAAGTGTCTTAACTAGAACTGACTACCTTAGTACTTGGTTCCCGGGTATTATTAGAATAAAGCTAAATACATTCTTTAAAGTATTTGTAATAAAATTTATAAAAAACTTATAAAATTTAACAAAGTTTCACTCAAGTTTTCTTTCATACAAAGCAAATGTATGTAAATTTACACACTCTTCGTAAGATATACCTTTATCATACGAAAAATGGATCAGCATCTATTTAACGTTTGGCCGAAGAGAGGAGCACATTGATTGATACTGTCAGGTGTTAAAAACAGGTAAAATCTGGGCAGAAATCATTTAAATAGTATATATCGACAGGTTTTGGGATCTATTCTTACTCGAATATTATGAAATATTTAATATTTTAATTTCTGGTAATAGGGCAAAGCGCGGCGTTGATTTCGCCAATCATCCAACATGCAATGCTTCCAGAATTCGTAAAATGGGAAACAGAAGTGTCTTGATGAGAACTAGGTTCCTAAGTTCCTTCTGCCTATCCTTCTTCGAAAAAAATACAGCGTGAAGCTATAAAAAATATATAGAAATATTTATAAAATATAAAATAACGGGACTCAAACCCGAGAGATACTATAATATCTAAGACGATTTCCTAGAGGCGCAGCAATGAATACCTCTACGTTTATTGTTGACACATTTTCTAAATATAAAATCATTTATTTTCTACTAAAAATATCTTAAATATTCTTATCACTGATTTTATAACTTATCACTCTATAAGAGTATATATTGCTGTAGGTACCATCCACATAATAGAGTGTAGCGTATACGTACGTATACATATTGTACAAAGGCGGGCACTGAACCTGCACTAATTCGTTAAGTGACACATTTCCTCGCGTGCTACAATAATGCTTTGTTAGACGTACTCTAGAATGATAATATAATGTCAGATTTCAATTTAATTATGTAGAATATTATTTGTGCTATAGTGTTCAGTTTTGTTAAGTATTTCTTTTGCAGTTTCACGCTGCATCCCGCATATAACAGGGTAGGCAGAGGGAACCTAGTGGTAAGATGCTTCGATCTTAACGCAACGCCTAATTTTCGAGACATTGAGTGTTTAATGGCGGAACTCAACGCCAATTTTGAATTAAATAAATTTACTAACTGACTTCGAAAAAAAGAGGTTATGACTTTAATTTGTATCTATGTGCTTGTGTTATTGCCGGAATTGGATAATGAAGTGAATATATTATGTTAGTAATATTGTCTGAGAATCCTTAGTCGGCTTAGTAGTTTTCAAAATATGGGTATCCACGTTTCTTTGAATTTGTGTTACTTACTACAAAGTATTATTGCGCTTCACGCTGCATCACGCATATACTCGTAGCAGGGCAGGCTCAGATTCAGATTGATGTTAAGATACTTTATACCTTTTCGTGCAATTTTCGAGACATTTCAGACACTGTGCCGCTGCACCACGACGGCCACATACATAACTATACCTATGCTCATTATAATGTATTGACTCCACTCGAACACCGAACCTTGACCTTTTATTTAACCAAAACCATCAATTTCTGGCCATAGCACGTAATATAAAACTTAATTATTGATTTTACGGTCATATTTAATCGACGATAGATATTATATGGCGATAACGTGTTAATGAATACTAAAGATATATTAAGACCATCATTAAATCTTTGTTAGCTCAATAAGTAATTTTGGACTTGATTGTAGAAATTAATTATATTTTGTATATGATATTTTTTTTTACTTCGGCTTGACAAATTTTCCCATATTGTTTTTTTTTTAATTTTTCGCACGATTTCTGCAAATTGAATATTATTAAAAGGTGAAATTAAACGCCACGCTTTTTGATTTCGGAATGGATAAATGAAAATATTTCGCTAACTCGACTTGGGATCAAACCATCAACCATCACGGTTACAGCACGACTAAGTACATTATTTTTTGTTTATTTTCACGCTGTATCCTGCACACAGCAGGGTAAGCAGAAGGAGTACCAAGAAAGTTCGTTCCTCATTTTCCGCCGAATTCTGGAGGCATTGTCTCTTGAGTGGCGGAACTCAACGCCGTGCTTTCATTGTGAAGAATGAAACATTAAATAGTTCATTTCCCCGAGTCGGAAATGAATCCACAACCTGTTGCATTTACAGTCACACGCATTTGCGTCTGCCCAAACACAGTTCTTTTTTTAATAAATTGTATCCATGTGTATAAATTTTCGAACAATATTTACAGTTTGAACGTTGCTAGACACATACTGTGTTTGATTATTTTTCCACCTCCCATTTATTTTTCCGATAGCAGTAACAGTTGATTAAAACTTTGAAACAAATAAATCCAAAAAGCTCTATTGGAAAACTTTTCAATGAACACGTAATGAGCAAATAAAAGTCTAAAACGGTAAAATGACTTGACTTCTCTAGCTTAAAAAAGATTACTGAATTCTGTGGAAAGTGGGGAACGGATGTGTTTTAATGGAAACGGAATAGTGTCTGAACACTAGTTAACATCCCGTGGACTACTTAGGAACCTATACCCAGTTTCCTTCAGCTTATCCTGCTACATGCGGGATAAAGAGTAAATAAAATACTGGAATTCATAAAAAAATGGAACAGTGCATCACGCACACAGCAGGGTAAATAGAGGGAATCTCGCTGTCAAGACACCCCGTTCCCCACTTTCTGCCGAATTCTGGAGGCATTGCGTGTTGAGTGGCAGAACTCAACGCCCCGCTTTGCCTCGACACCAGAGCGAAGAAAAATGGAAATATAATATAATAGTATTTATTTTTAAATATATAATTATTAAAATATAATAATGAAAATATTATAAATCTGACACATCTGTTTGGTTCAACGTATTGATCTCAAGCAGCAGGCTAGGCAGAAAGAACCCGAGAGCCTTATCATGAGACATTCCGTTCCCGGTTAAAGCACTTCCGTGTGTCAAGAGACAACTTAATAACGGAGTTTGTGGAACTCGACTAAGAGCACAAAGGCCCAAAAATTTATATCTATAAATGGTCAAAAAGTATGATATATCAAAGTTTTATTCATTTGAATATAGAATATGAATAAAATTTTAACAATTTGTCAAAAATTATAATCGCATAATTTAAACAATAAAATCGAAAATCTCATACTTGTGCAGGAATTCGAAAGTATAACTTAACTCCTTGCAACAACAGAACATGTTCATCCTCGCAGCTACATCACAACGTCTATTAAATTTCCATAAATAAGCCCTCACTCTTGACAATATTAGACGCATTAATATTTCGTGAGACTACGCTGAGTCAATAGGGTCGGGTACGACAGTCACCTTAAGGGTACTATCGATTAAGTGGCCTTCACCTTTAATAGTATATTGAAAATTTACTTGCAATTTGGGTATGTTACTTAGATACTTGTAATGTAATAAAAATATATATTTTTAGCTTCACGCTGTATCCCGCATGTAGCAAAACTCGATTCAGAATATGACATGTATACTTTTTTATCATTCTCGAGTCGAGTCGGTCATTTACAATAAATGATTCCGCAGTTTAAATGCTTTCACAGAACTGACCTCTTTACGTTTCAATATCCTGCGTATCCATATTTATTCTGAGCTACCCTCATATTTACAAAACACAGTATTTGTATTTTCATGTATTATTTTTGTTGAAAATATTTTGTGTGGACAATTTTAAGCTTAAAATACACAGAGTGTATTTTAAAGCAAAACGATAAGCTTATTATTAACAATTATTATTAACTTTGATATTCTCCATTTTAATATAATATTATAAATAATATCTCTTCTGTGATTTGATTATAAAAGAATAGAAATGTAGTTAAAAATAAATTTGTGAGCATTGGATATCATATAATTGAGCAGGGTTTTATATTTAGCAATTGACTTAAGTTACTCATTATTTTGAATGTCACCCAATCCTGTAAGCTGTGTAACATGCAAGTTTTAGAGGTTATCTCAAATTTGGAGATAATTTCAATCTGATTTTGAGATATAATTAAATTGACAGGTTTTACTGAGTTGTTGACACCTTGGTGATACTTGTGTAGATTAAGTTGTTTCTGATGAAATAAAATTTAAATAGTTTTTGCACTATTTATCTTAATAGTTTCTAAAAATGTAAAAGTAAAAAATTGTAAAAAAAACAGCTTCCTGCTTTTTCTTGCATAGCAGGTAGGTAGATGGTATGTAGTATTAAAACATTCCGTTCTTCACCCTACGTTCAATTTTGGGAGACGTAGCGTATTGGATCTTTATTAAAAAGATTTGAATTTGATAAAATAATTCTGAACAAGTCGTTGGTGGAGAATTGTGCAAGTCCTCTGCCCCACCAAGGAGACATAAGAGACATGGAGGCTGATATAATGTATTCTTAGCTGTGACATACAGGAACGCAACACCGTGTCATAAAATCTGTATCATAAAAAATAACTAGGCAATATATTTTTTGTATTATATTTTGAGCGCAAATTACGTCTAATAAGAGTATGGATGTGTACGGGAGTTCGGTATTTAAATTCAAATTTTTTTTTTTTATGGGAGAGGACAAGGCAAACGAGCGTTCGGGTCACCTGATGGTAAGTGATCACCGCCGCCCACGACCCCATGCAACACCAGAGGAGCCACAGGTGCGTTGCCCGCCTTTAAGGTGGAGATGAAGGGCACCGGGGCCCGGCATTACCTAATGCGAAACGCAGTGGCAAGGGCCACTACTTCACGCCGGTTTAAGATGCCGGGGGTGGTATTAAATTCATTTTACACTTACAATATTCAACAATACTATTAAATTACAATATTACAATATTTACAATATTTTTCACTAATCTACACTCAAATAGTTGACTGAGAAAAATCCTTTAACTTTACGTTTTATCATCCTGACCTTTAACGTTAGATTTACATAATATTTCAATATCATCGATATTTTCATATCATCTGTTAGCAATACGAAATAAATTGTGCCAAAAATTCAATTTCCTAGCCTCAGCGGTTTTTATAGGAGAGGTTAGTGGGATGGAATTATTTGAATAACATTGAGAATTTTCAAAATAGAAATTCGTCGTATCGCCTTGCGCGTTATCTAGTCTATGTATGTGTATATAGAGGTCATCGTGGCCCGGTGGCACAAGGGTGTAACAGTAAATACGATAGTCATGGGCTCGATCCCCACTCGAGAGAAAGTTCCGCAACTTAACACGCAATATATAATATAAGTATACATTAAAACGAATTGTTGTTCCTCAGTCTAGCTAAAATTCAAAACATGCCGGACCGGATATCATCTGATTACTATAAAAACGGGAATTCATAGAAAACGAAGCGTATATGTCTAGAAAAATCCTGTACAAAAACAAATAAATCGGTTTTATTCAGCTTCACGCTGTTTCCCGCATATAAATAGATACCGTGTGTCAACATACTGAGTTAAATTTTCACTCAATTTTTCAATTGGAAAACAATCGTATCATTTCGAACGAAAAAATAAGCGAAAAATATAAAGATAGTACTTTACATGAAATAACGCTTAATATAATTGTTATATGCCCATTGTTTAAACCACCTATTGTTGTTTTTATTTGTCGAATACTTTATACCTTTATATCCATTATAATGGTTATGAAATGCGGGCTACGATTTATCTTTTGCTGTATAAATTTTAAAGTTTTTTTGTACAATGTTAACACATCTAGATGTGTCGTACAGTTTTCCAGTCTTGTTCACTTGGAGTAGTTTGTAAATTTGGCAGAACCTAATGACATGAGAACGAAAGTAGGTAGAGGCCAGTCATGGCGCGAGGGCACAAGCGTGCGGCTGTAAACGCGACAGGTTGAAGGCTCGATCCCCCTTGAGGGAATGAAAAATTAAATATTTTTATTTCCCCACATTCAACACAATACCTCCAGAATTCGGCAGAAAGTGGGAAAGATTTTTAAAAATTGTTCCATTAATGAAGGAGAAATCGACGAATCAACCTAAAAAAAAATAGAACCTCTTTTTTTGAAAAAGAAATCGGTAAAACACACAGTTCCCATTCGCTCTATTTTTTAAGACACTCTGTTCTCCATTCTCCAACATTTCAGACATTTCTGAGTAAGGAACTCAACGGAACGCTTTGTTACCAGAGGCTAGATTTAATACATTAATTTCCCCAACTAGAAATCAACCCACCATCAACACGCTGCCCATACTGCGCTGCGCCACAAGGGCCCTTTATATATATGTACGTACGTACACACATACATTATATGTAATTAGCCGACTTCATTTCCAGAATATAATGAGAAATAATAAGCAGTATTCTAAACCATTATTCAAGTCAGAGCCCGTAAATAATTTATCAAGGTTCGAGGGGATTCCTTTGACGAGTGTTTCGTCTCGACATAATTTCCTTTGGAGCGTCGGAGTTTACGCGATAACTGGGGTTATTAGAGCCGTTCTATTTATTACGTTTTAGGCGCAGAATAGCATTATGAAAACTAGATTATATGCTGGAAGGACGTCGTGATTGTTTTCTTTTCAGCTTTTCTTTTATAGCGTTTAACTCCGCACACAATGGCTAAAAAATTGAGTAAACGGAGTTCAAAATGAAGGATTCTGATAGAAACGAGATACCAAGTGCTTCCCGCTTCAGTCTAACCGTGTTTCCCGTATATAGCTACATAGGCAGAGGTTCGCTATCGCTATTGGAGCGAGGAATTAAATATAATAGGTAAATATTTTATTTCTTTGAGTGGGAATCGAACTCACAACATGCGTTTACAGTTTTATTTCGCCAAATCGATACAGCACATAAAATTATTAAAAAATATATATATATTTTTCAAAATAATTAATTAATTTACAAAGTCTACTCTAAAGTAGGATTGTCACAAATATTTACATTGAATTCGAACATAAGACGCAATCGAGCATCAGCAGCTTTTGAATCCTTTATATCACAACTTGAAGATAGAAAGTTGGCGGCTTTATACCGATTCACTTCTGTTTCTTCTTTTGATCCCATACAGTAGCTGTACAGTACAAAAGAGAAGTAATGTTTAATCTAATTGTATTGTAATATAGGAAGAGTGTTTATATACATCGGAGGAAACCGCGGGTAAAAGTTTTAGTTTTATATTATCTTCACGCTGTATCCTGCAGAGCTAACCTGGAAACCTGTATTAGAAAAGACACTTGTGACGTTACACAACGACGTGCACGTCTTTGTTTTTTCAGCGAGCAGCAGAGCATAGCAGAGAAAATCTAGTGATAAAACACTTCCATCTCCACTCTCGTACAAATTCAAAAAATCGTAATAAATATGCATTATAAAAAAAATAAAAAACAACACCTGCCGAATGAAAATAGAACCTACAGCTATTACCTTTACATGATAGACACGGTCCCGTTGTTCCAAAATGGCCAGAACTGTCAAACATCGCTTCTGCCCATAAAGTCCGAATTTCCTAAGCGATATTCTTCCGGAAGTCACCAGTTTAAATATAACATTATTAAACTTTCAATGCCAAATTTTCATATAAACAACAGTTTCCTACGCAATAGTAAAATTATACCTATTACATAGAATTTCTATATAAAATACAGAGCAAATATCACCTAGAGTGATTGAGTTTATCCGAACATCTTATTTACTGTAGCGACATGCTCTGAATCGTGTTTACCTCCCCCATGTACTGTGTACACATAACTTATACGTAAGTAAAATGTATGTTTATATATGAAAACTAGTTGCTTATCTCGGTTTTGCTCATAATTGTACTTTTTTTACACTTTTTAGGGGTCCATACCTCAAAAAAGAAAAAGGAAGCCTTATTGGATCACTTTGTTCTTAGTCTGTCCGCCTGTCAAGAGTGCATTTATTTGGAGATCCCATAGAACGGAAATGTATACAAAATAATGTGATCTTAAATGGTCTGGAGTCCTACTCTTGAAACCAATATCCAATTGGTCATTTGGGACTCTTGAAAGTAATGAATTGCTAAGTCCACTACCGCCCGCTAGTTGAGGGTTGTGTTAACTAAAAATTGTAAGAGAATTCGTTAGAATTGTGATATTTGTTACTCTTGACGTGTTATGACAGCTAAGTCATGTCGATTGGCGAAATTTAAACAAAAATTTTAGATTTGGATTTTAATGAATGTTTTAGATTATTATTAAATTATATAGATTATTATTACGAACAGAATTCAACTTTCATTTTGCCTATTTACCAGAGTTAAGACATGAAAATATTAAATCGATTGGGAATCGAACTCATAACACGTCACATTTATAGTTACGCACATGTGCCCCTGCGCCACGACTCGCCTCGTATTTGTATACTATTTGAAAACAGAATAAGTACAAAAGTCTCTCAGTCACCGACAAAAGCTTTTCGGTATCAAAGACCGATGCCAGAGAAAAAATATTGTTTATTTTATTATATTTATGTTCGTTCATACATATACATTCATACTATTTATACATATCTATTCCCAATTTCCACGTATGAAAAAGAAGAATTTTGTTAATTAACTTCTTATGTTCTGTTCTTAATGTAACAGATACGAAATATCATAATTATACGCCTTATTATTAAATTATTCTATGTTCTTTTTTATCTTCACAGTGTACCCCGCACAGTCTGTACGTAGGCGGAAAGATCCTGGGTACATAGTGACAAGACACTCCGTTCTCATTAAGACATTTCCTTTCACCACTTTCCAACGGAAGCATTGAGTGCTGAGTGACGTAACCTAATTTATATTATTTTTATATAGAAATATAAAATTAATTTCCCATTCCGCAATTTGAACCTTGGACGTGTTAACTCTACAATAGTATATAAGTCATGACAACTCATTATAATCACCTGTCAAGCCAAACAAATTATTTTCCGAGCCACTCGCTCGGAAAACAATGCTAAATGTAACCTTTCATCATATACGAATTTAAATTAAGCAAATTATAAAGGTTTTGACCAAATATAATGTTATTAAGGCTTTACTATTTGTTTTAGATGATATATTGTTTGAAATAAATATGTTTTCATTTAGCTTCACGCATTTAGCTAAAAAAAGGACATCGTGGCGCAGGGGTAAAAGCTTATATCTTTAACCGCGACAGTTGCGGGTTTGATTTCCGCTCGAAATAATAAAATATAAAGTTTTATCGTTTCCTCGCATTGGTAACGACGCAAAATGCGGTGTTAAACTTTAAGTAAAGACACTAAACGATTAAATTCCTCGGTGCCTTGTGCCTACGTGGGATACATAGTCATACTAAAAAAGATAAAGATACTTTTTCTATTTTTATTATTATTTTATTCTTTTTTTATTATATCATAAACAATCCAAAATAGCACCACAGTTACGGCTAACTTTATTATATTTCTATAAGAAATTTATTTACGTTTCGCCGAGTCACAAATATATTCAATTATTTTAGGGACGACTTTGAAATTACTTTATTTAAACGTAAGAAGAATAAACATTGTTTTACTAAAAAATATTGTGGTTTAACTTAACCAAAAATTTTATTTTTAATATTAGCTTATATTTAGCATGGTAGTTAAAGGAGCCTAGTGTTTAGGCACTCTGTTCTTCACTTTGTCTATATTTTTTTCAGTTTTCCACTGTATATTTGACAACTTATAATTTATCAATGATTTCACAATTTGTAATAATTAATTCATACATACTCAGGACTACAAACATATTGAAATAACGTCACTAAAACATTGCTTATTAGGGTTAAGTAAGGATAGCATTGAGTCAAAATTCCTGGTGACCCGACTTTAATTGGTGTCTACGTGCCCAGAATAATAACGCGTCGGCCCACATGAAGTACGTTGGAAATGTAAATTTAGTGATATTATGAATTCTCGAGGAATTTCGTGTTGAGTGGTGGACCTCAACGACGCGCTTTGCCTCGTTAACAGAGTGAGAAATTAAAAAAATAATAATTTTTCATTACATATTGCCCGAATAATGTGATATAATATAGCCTGTAGCTTTTTTCGATAAGGAAACAAACAATCCAGCACAAATATATGTTTTTTTTAATTTTAAACCCGTAGGTGCTGACTTCAAGTTTATAATATTACTATAGACTATCTATACTTTACTTTACACTATAAACTTTACAGATATCTTTTTATTTTATTGTAGATAATTAGGAAATAGTTTTAGTTTCTCCGCTATGGGACTGTCAAGCCTTCAACTCATAGTGTCTTGAATTTAGAAGGAAAACGGTAAATACATTTTTGACACTGGGTTATCTTTGTGCTGCTATTTGGAATATTTTGTAATCATGTAACAAATTAAGATTCGCAGAGGAAAACTCGCTCCACTGAACGTCTCATCAATAACATAATATTCTTTATATATATCTGTATAATAATATTTTAATCTAAAAAAGAAACGCTGATACTAAGTCCTCGAAATCGGGGACATTCGGACGATTTTATTTTATGGGATTTTATGGGATCAATTACATAGTCCATTGAAAATGTGGTATAATAGATAGATATCTTATATCTACGTTATATGTATTTTGTAGCTTTATCAATATTGTTATAGGAAAAAACGAGACAGCAAATACAAAACGTAAATTTTGTATTTGTTGTTTGTGTAAAAAACGAATCTGTGAGCTACAACTAGTTTGTAGGTTGGTACAGAGAATCCAGAGCAAAATTATTCCGTTCTTCCCTTTCACGGATAAATAGATTGAACACATGTCCTTAGCTTAAATATTTTAACTATGCTATAGTTAGGGCAAATATGTATATAAATATATAGTTTTTTATAATGATCAGCCTGTCTCAAACGTATTTCAAAGACGAATTTGCAATATAAAACCAAATATATGGCGAAACTAGAATAAAACATACAATCGAAACACATGTTACATTCTCTCATTACTTAACATACAAAATGGATAGATTTTAATTAAGAAAAAAATAGCTCAGTGTATATTTCTGGTCGATTTTGCATGATTTTACATGAATGAATAGCAAAATATGGTAATCTGTGGTACAGATGCAGGATTTGTATTATTATCTCGCTCAAACAGCTATCACGTTGTATTCAAATGTAAGTTGACGCTTATTAAATGTAATATATCTAGATATATTAAAAAAAAATAGTCATTGACGTTGAGGTCACGACCACGACCAGACCACGACCTGGACCGCCTGGTGGACCGTGCGATCTGTTCTAGATCGTCTTCGTCGTGAAGGTCCTAGGAGGTGACTTTTTTCTAGTAGTTACAATCACTTTTTAACATTTTTGTACGACTAAGAGTGTATCTGTACAAAGAAAACTTATAATTATTGCTATTTTGTTAACAACTGATAATCTGAAAATAACATCTAAAAATATAAAAATAAAATAAAATATAGAAATGTTGATCCGGTAAAGTTGAAACTTTTGCGAGGCCTTATGAAATATTTAATAAATAATACTTTATGTAATGTAAACTTAGTGTAAAGTTTTAATGGAAGCTCGACATTGTGATGTCACACTTGTTTACAAAATAAAGCCAAATCCAAAGGGCGACTTTTCGCAAGTTATTAATATTTAAATGGCTGTGGAAGTTGTGGATATCTCTGTTTAACCCTGTTATTCTATTTTTGGACAAATCGTTTCTTAATACTATAAAAAATTACTTCTAAATTGGTTAATTATTAAATAATAATTATTAGAGGCCGTCGTGGTGTGGCGGGACTGTAAATGACTGTAAAATCAGCTGTTAGCTGAGCACGTCCTCTTCATTGTCACCGTGACACCCTCACTAACACCTGCTATTCTGTATATATTTCATTGCGGATTCGATCAGCTAATCTAGCTCCGCGTATTCTTCTTAGGGATCGCACCTCCAAACAAGCACAATAATCTTTTTGGTTAACGACAATTTTTTTTCTATGATCATGTAGAGAGAAAAGACCCTCTTCCAGGTATAAGGCTTTGTTGTGTCTCTGTCTGCCTAAGTGTGTCAATAAAAATAATTTAAATGTCTCAATCAACCCTCGACTGAGAATCAACCCACGATCATTACTTTTAAAGTTACACACTGGCTCACTGCGCGACGTTAACCTCACATTATATTTTATTCGAGAAAGGAAAGTGAAGGGTTAGAAATTGGATCATAAAATTGAAAATACTCGTACATCTGTATACATCAAGAAAGGTTAAGTTACACCGAAACACGGCACTTAGGTCTTACAGTAAAACATTGATATTTTGAAATACGATAACTTAGTTTCGAAGATATGTATCTACATACATACATACATAACAAGATATGATGGTTTTCGAGAATGTAATATTTTTATAGCTAATGTTTCTTTTTATTCTTTAATATTTTATTTATTTTACTGAGACCGTCATGGCGCAGCGGCACCAAGATTTAAATGTGAATAGAAAACAATTCTTATTTTTTTTACTGTTTGTCTATCTGTCTATTCGTCCGTGTATACACGCTAATCACAGAAACGACTTCACCGATTTAAATTTATAGATTTTGACAGAGCCCACTTAACAATCTAAATTTATATCATTTTCAAACGGACGAAGCCGCGTGCGGGTCGCTAGTATAAGAATAAAAGCTTAGTAGAGCAAAGCATATATTAAGGTTACTGCAGTTTTTAACACCAAAGAGTCACCATAAGTAAAGAAAGTTCTCATCACTTTTATAGTTTACCGCGAGGTGGTATGTGTTATGCATGTTAAATTTGCATATTCGGGCTTAAAATGTTGCTTTTTCATGTTTAGAATGTTAATTTTTTTATAGAGACCAGTCGTGGCACAGTGACACAAGTGTGCGGTTAAACACGTTACAGGTTCAACTCCCGCTCGAGGAAATAAAATATTGAATGTGGGGAGTGGTCGTGGCGCAGTGGTACAAATTGTGCTGCACAATCGACTGGTTGCGGGTTCGATTCCCACTCGAGGAAAGAAAATATTTATTTATGTTTTCATTTCTTCGCTCTGGTGAAGTCAGCCGTGTGGTCCCGGCTTAGAATAGGATCACCCTGGTACTGTCGGTGTTGTAAGAGGCGACTAAAGTACGTGTGGAAGAGTCACGTCGCCAGTAATGGCAACACGCATGGGCAGACTCGACCGGATTTAATACCACCCCCGGCATTTTAAACCGGCGTGAAGTAGTGGCCCTTGCCACTGCGTTTCGCATTAGGTAATGCCGGGCCCCGGTGCCCTTCATCTCCAACTTAAAAGGCTGGCAACGCACCTGTGGCTCCTCTGGTGTTGCATGGGGTCGTGGGCGGCGGAGATCACTTACCATCAGGTGACCCGAACGCTCGTTTGCCTTGTCCTCTCCCATAAAAAAAAAAAAAAAAATCTTAGTGGAATCGGAGTGTCTTCTCAATAGGTTCCTACCCTGATTTATGTGAAATATAGCATAAAACAGAAATCTGTAAAAAAAATCTTTATATAATGCTTTTTAATAATATACTAATATTATAAAGCTGAAAAGTTTATTCGGTTGAGCGCTATAAGCAGTAATTGCTAACAAGTGGTTAAGCTTAAATTAATTAACGTTCTTATATCGGAATTTTTTTATCGAGGAATAATATAATACCGGAGGTTGATTAATCACTATAACAGCGGTCAGAGTTATCTACACAGCTCTAGCGGTCCGTCGTGGCGCTGTGGCACTTTGGTGAGAGTGTAGACGCGAGGGCTCTGGATTTGAATCCCGTTCAAGAGAATATAATATTTAATTTCCTGATTTATGCGAGATACAGAGTAAAGCTGGAAAAAAAAGCAAACCTTTCACTATTTTAATACAACCATGCGGTTTTGGATGCAGTTAAATGTACTTAAGTAACGTACGTATATTATTATACTGTAAAATCAGTCCTATAGAAGCCGTCGTAGCGAAGGGGCACAAGAGTGTAAATATAACGTGACAGTTGTGGGTTCGATCCCCACTCAAGTGAATGACTTATTATTTCTTAATATTTTAATTTCCTCGTTCTGTCACCAAGGTATAGCCCGGCATTGAGTTCCACCGCTGAATACGTAATGCCTTGTAAAAATTGGCGGAAAGTGGGTAACAGTAGGTTCTCTCTGCCTGCAATGATGTGTGCGGGATACAGCAGATCTCATATTATATAATATTTGGACATGGTGCGCACGCGATTGCTTATTTACTTTTTTATTTTGAGATACAGGATCCTAAAAATTAAATATGTGGACTTATCAACTTACTCACGCCTGCTATGGAGTTATTAAAAATACGTATAGCTCGGGGTGGGCTGTCAAATAAAATTTTGATAACGAATTAATGTGAAATTTTGGAGAAACATGAAATATTTAGAAAGGAATTTAAAATGTCTACTCATAAAGTTAGGAGCGTGCCCTAAAATTTTGCTTGTGAACCCGACGAACTTCGTGAACCCTTTCTAAATCTGTTCATATTTATTTTAACGTTTTTTAAATATTTATATTAGATGCAAAATATTAAATTGAAATTATTTTTGAACTTGAAACAAATAATTATATAATAAAATCTGAAAATCTGAATTACAAGCAAGTCTAATACGTTGTAACGTTATAAAACTTGAAATTACATGTAGATTAGATGACTATACAAAATTATGGAACCAACGAATTGATCTGATGTTTTTTTCTAGTGTTTTTTAGTTCTTCATCTGCATCTTTTGTCTCATTATAGATTACAAAGTAAAATATAAAATTCATTAATAATAATAAATAAATAAATCCAAATCTAAATGTACATAGCATGTATCAACTATACATTTGATTAAGGATTAATGTTTCTAAAATAAGGCTCGAGTACGTAAAAAGTGCACAGAGCATAAAAAGTGTTGTGTTCTTATTTGATGGTCCAACCTTAGCCAACGTGCCTGCGCCTTAAAATGTCTCAGTGTACTTTAATAAAATCAAAGTTCAACAACAAAAGCAACACATATTTGACACACAATCCGACCCGTAAGCTCATTACAATGAGGTACTGAAAGCGGCGATGATTACTTTTAAAAATCAATGGTAATAAGCCGAATTTTATATTTCGCGGTATTATATGTCATGTAATTCGCAGAGGCTTTGTATTTTATTGAAATTATCTTTTATCTGTGTGTTATAATATTTTGAATTTCTGTTTGTATTGACTGTTGTTTGAGCCGTATTTGTCTGCGATCTGTTATCTAGTGTATAGTTAATCGAAGGTTCATATAAATAAATGAAATGTATACCTGTAATTTCAAAATAACTATTCTCGTGTGCATACAATTATTTATATTATACGAAAAAAATTGCTATCTATCTTTCTGCTTATCTATGCTAATCTCAGGAAAAGCTGAACCGATTTTTATAGGACTTTTAATAACCGTGCGCAAGTTCGTCTAGATGTAAGAAAGTAAAAATAAGATACCAAAACATTTTAATAAATATTCATATATTAGAAGCGGGCAAAGCCGAAGGCGGATCGCTAAATAAAACTCCACTTAAGGTAATTAATTTTTAAAAATTAAATTTTTCCGTTTTACACCGCAATCTAGCACGCTCTATAAAATCTTTTAACTTAATAGTGGAGCATGGAGATTAAATTCTTTTAACAAAATTTAAGTCTATTCATAATGAATAAAGTAAAAGAAACATATTTTCTACACATAGGTATAGTTGTACTCGGAGTGCTCTAGAATGTACTTGGAATTAAAATTACATGAGTTTAAATCTTCATTCCCTCGCATTCATCATTAAATATTTAATTTCCCCTAGTGGAATCGAACCCATAACCTGTCGTGTTTACTTGTGCCCCTGTGCTATGATTAACCAATCATACAAGTCGATATAATAAAAACGTGTTAAATTATCTATATTAATATTATAATAATGAAAGTGCACTTTCTATTCGACTATACTACACTACAGTAGTGACGTTAATAATAAACTACAGCACAGTTACTGTGCGGTTTATTTCCAGCGATAATCACTAGGCGGAAAATCAAAGTGAGTTATCGGCGTGGAACGATCACCTGTAGAGGCGCCACACTCTATAAAAGCTCCATTCGAACAGTTATACACTGTTTTGTGGGATACAAAGACGTGTCTTGTATAGATAGTGTTTTCTAGAGATTTTTGTTAAATTTGGTTGAACATTCTGTGTGTTGCGGGTTGTGGGTTCGAATCTTATTCCTATTTTCATTTTCACGCAATCGTTGATTGGCAACAAAGGCGTTGTTGAGTTCCGCCTAATTTATGCGCGGTAATTCTCATAACTAGATTTCCACTGCCTACCCTACTATTTGCGAGTTATAGCGTGATTGCGTATATTGCTATTGCGGGATGCAATGAAAATGAGGCAGTACGTGGGGAAAGGAGAGGAGTCTTCGTTTCACCAATCCTGTTTTATGCAGCTTTTTGTAGCTCCAGAAATATCTATTGAGAATGTGCAAACATCAGACTGAGAGACCATTCAGTGTAGTTTTGAATTCATATTATAAAACTACTAAGTAAATATTTGAGAATTGTAGGTGAGGATTTAAATCCAGTTTATTGAGTTAACAACTAATTAACTGTTAATTAGTTTTTAATATTTGTATATGATGCTAAAATTTAAACAATTTATAGACAGTACTTTTTCGATGGCGTTATTAACTTTACAGAAAATTGGCTGAATTAAACGCTGCACATTAAATGAAGAAAAAATCTATTCTCTACATAGAATCGAACTAGAAACTATTTTAAATGTTTTTTTTTCAGTTATAGCATGATTGTAAATTTTACGAGTTGGAATCGGACCCAAAGGCCTTGTTTTATTAATATCCAAGGAATTCTTTACTACTAAATTGAGAAATATTACCTTAATTATCTTCAGACAAAAGGAATATCGTTTACAATATTCAATAATTTTTCGTAAATTGTGGGATTGCGTGAGATTTCAAGTATAAGTAATTCCTTCAGTACAATAAGATCATAATTGAAATTTGAAAAGGACTAGCATGCAAGAAAATATAGACAAAATTATTTTTATATCTTTTAAAGTACCGCTCACATTCCAAAAAAACATATAGTATTTTTATTAACAGATTTCAAAGTGACCTTTCTCTTGTAAAAAGAGAAAGCGCGGCGTTGAGTTCCGCCACACAGCACGCAATATTTCGTAAATTAGGCGGAAAGTCTTACCACTAGATTCCCTCTGCCTACACTACTATTTGCTAGTTATAGCGAGAAGCTAGTACAAAATATTGTGATTTATTCCTGTAATTTACATATTGCATATATTTTCATATCATATTATTTTTATCATACAGGTTTTATTTATTGTATTCATTATGTTAAAAGCACCCACATCCAAAATATATTACAATATATTTTTTTTAGAGCCTTATAGTGAAACTATGTATTTGTGTAGTATCCCCACTTTTCGGAAAAATCTGGAGGCATTGCACCTCAACTCAACGCCATGCTTAAACACGCTTCCAAAGCGGAAAAGTGAAAATATTAAATATTTAATTTGCTGGAGTAGGAATAGAACCCACAACATGTCACATTTAGAGTTGCACTCTCGTGCCACGCTAATTTAGAAACACTAACTGGTTTCAAAAACAAAATCGAAAGACCAGATCGATGTTTTTGTAATTCAATCTCATCTCAGCAAATAAAGTAAAGCTTTCAACGTTTTAGAATTCGATATGTAAAAATTCGCCGTAAAATGGTAATAAAGTTTCTTAATTCATTTTACTTTAATTATTGAGGCCGACGTGGCGAAGGGGTACAAATATGCGATTGTAATTTCGACGTTTGTGGGTTTTATTTCCACTTGGTGGAATGAAATATTTAATATTTTCATTTCTTCGTTCTGGTGACGAGGCTGAGCGTCACATTAATTTCCACTACTCAACTAGTAATGCCTCCAGAATTCAGCGGAAAGTGTCTTAGTTGCAACTGGGATCGCACACCAGGTTCCTTTTCTTTACCTTGTTTCGATTTGAATCCAAAATAAATGTACTCGTAGATTCATTTCTAACACGGATAAATATTAAATAATTATAATAATAATTATTATTAGGGATATTCTTTCAGAGAAATCACATATTTTAAGAAAAATAATTGTTATCTTTAAATGACATCGACCACTTCCTCTTTGTGCCCAGATTTGGCCAGGATCTCCTCCAAATTCTTCCATTCTAATCTATTATTTGGTTTCCTTCTACAAAAAGTTCCTGCTATATTCTTTATTTCAAATGCCCATGAAAATGTCTATATAAAAATTATTAACAGCTTCACGCCGCATTTAGCATATAGCAGTGTAGGCAGAACTAAGCCTCCCGTTTCCAACATTCCACCGACATCTAGAGACATTATGTGTTGAATCGCGAAACTCAGCGCTGCCCTTTATCTTATTACCAGAAAAAGGGGATGCAATATAATTGACCCCCCCTAGTTGGAATCAAAAGCGCAACCGCTGCGTAAAAGTGAAACTGTGTTGCCGCGCTATAACAGCCTCATTTAAACTTAAACAAAATATAAAATAATCTCCCATTTTAATCAACCGCGACAAAATTACTTAAATTAATTACTTAATTCACTTACATTAAATGAAACTGTACTTTAGAATTAGCATGGACGAGTCAAAGCTAATGGTCGCCCAAAATATTACCATAATTAGGTACTTGAGATCTCAATTTCAAGCGGGTCTGCCGTCTTTTTAATTTATAATTATGTAAGCGTGGTGTTTGTGGGTTCGATTCTCACTTGGGGTTATTATTTTTTTCATCTTACACTTTCGCTATTAACTATATAATGTCTTGGAAATTAGATGAAACTTTACGTTGTCCCTGAACGTAGTATCTTAACTCTCTTTGTCTACTCTGTTTTGCGACATCACATTTGAAAAGCGCCGAAAAAAGTATATATTATGTAATCTTTACTTTATTTTCACGTATTTTGACGTGAGAATCTAATGATGGATTATTTTATAAAACAAGTGTTAATGTTTAATGCCGAGCGGCATAATCCGCTGAATTTAAGCTTAGCTTAGCTCGAATTTATATTTAAGCGAGCAATTTTTTAAGCATTGCTGGATTTAAATCATATTTTTAAATATAGAATCTTTTAAATCTAATTTAGAGGCCATAGTGACCCAGGGGCGTAAGAGAGTGACTGTGTCGCGACGATAGAAGGTTCGATCTCTATTTGAGGAAATAAATTATTATTTATTATTATTCGACGTTGAATTCTTGTGATTTTTGTGTGGTTGTGGGTTCAATTCCTGCTCGTTCGTCCAATTACGCAGTGATTTATTCCACCTCTTAATAAGTAATGTATCGAAAATATAAGTGACGTACCCCGTGAGGCTAAAAAATTACTAAAAATACTCAAAACCCCTATTAATTATGTTAAAGCACAGACATATTGTTTAAGAAAATTCAAAATGAACCGTATAGTCGTTTCATAAAGTTATTTCCTTCCATCAGTAAACATGAAATATTCATATCGATACGAGTAAAAACTTTTACGTTATGAACAAACACACGAGCAAAAGTTCTATTATTTATACAGTATACTAAAGAAACAATTTATTTAATGATTACGTATAAATTCGTAATATAAAGTTAAAAAGTTTACATATCGTTTATTCTGTTGAGACATGGATCTTTGTTATGCTATGTTATATTATATACTTTTACCTATATAGGACTTTGTTAAGTTAATTCTCAAGATTACCGCGAGGGTAATCTGGTAATTGGGAAACAAGTGTCTTAACAATAGGTTCCCACGTACCTTCTGCCTACCCTGCTTTGCGGCATTCAGCCTAAAAAAGTAGATATATATTTAAGATTTTTGGAAAAAATATATCCGACATTTAGGATTTACATAAATTAATCATAGCTGCGACATTTGCGAGAAGAACCGATTGACACTTCATTTATCATATTCAGCCCAAAAAGGGTGACGCCAGGGTAAAATATTTAAAGTATGAAAATATATATACTATACTTCATTGGAGGTTCAAGGCTCAATATAAAGAGGTTTTATATATAGATAATTCTAATTCTAAAGAAATATAGGTAATAGTAACGAGCCCGTCGTGGCTCAATGGCAGAAGTGTATGACTATAAACGCGACGACTCTGCATTCTATTCTCACCTGAGAGAATGAAATATTTAATATTTGTATTTTCATGTTCTAGTAACAAGGCAAAGCGGGACGTTGAGTCAAGACGCAATGCCTCCAGAATTGGCGAAAATTGTGGAGCGGAGAGTCTTAGCACTAAATTCCCTCTGCCTACCCTGCTATATACGTGATATAAATATAAATACATCGTCAATCTTAAAAAAAAGTACCTGATGGCTATGAAAAGCTTATACCGCGTGAATATATTTGGATAATACTGCGAAGCAATTTTATTATAATATTACATTATACTCAAACAAAATACAAAAAACAAAACAAAAAAAGGAATACAAAGGTAGAACTCTAGTTTTACATAAAAACAATATATTTTAGATTCGTATTTATTAAAGGGTTACAGTCATGAATCATTCATAAGCCCCCAGCTTCATGACAAGCCTAAACAAATAATATATATCTAACCTGTACAGAAAATCCTTTAGAATTTGTCGTCTGTCTGTCTCCGAATACAGACCTACCTACCACTGTGCATTGACAAAGTAGTGGCAAAATAAATAAGACCCGACTAACCGTTATGTTAATTTACTTTTGGGTTCTGCATTCTGTAAAGGCATTTAGTAAGTATTTTCACTGAGTAATTTTAGCTTGTTTCGTTTCAATTAAATACTTAAATGTGAAATGAATGAAAAATGGACGACTTTTACTTTTATAAAGACAGGCAGAGGGAACCTTCTCAGGTTCCCACCTTGTCTCAAGACACTTCACTCTACTCTATTTATCAACTGAAATATTTGAGTTATTCTTAATACTAGAGTCTAGTCCCCTACGTCTAACTACGCTGCTATGTGCGCGATATAGCATGGAGAAAATACTCGTGGCGCAGCAGCACAAGGTGTGACTGTAGCGCGACGGTTGTGGGTTCGAGCCCCACTTGGGGAAGTGAATTATTTATTTATATTTTCATTTCTTCGCCCTGGTGTCGTGGCAAAGAGCGGTGTTGAGTTCCGCCACTCATCATGCTATGCCTCCAAAAATTGGGGAACGGAGTGTCTTAATACTAGGTTCCTTCTGCCTACTCTGCTGTGTGTGGGATATAGCACGAATCTGAAAAAAATACTAATTAAGCTCGGAGCAACGCCTGGGACTCGCGATCACAGATGTAGGCTCTAGGGGACCTCTTGCATGCGCCAAAACTAGCCATCACTGCTCCAGCCAAATATGGCAAATTACATCAAAGGAAAGGATTACCGTCTTTTATAAAATTCAGTTACAAATATGGCTGACTATCAAAGACCTACGTTGTCATATTACAAATAATTCAGAATACAAATATTCAGAAATATAGTCAGATTCTGAGGTAAGTCACTATAATATTCTCTGTTTAATTTGGAATATTTTGATAAAATTATCTCGTCACAATAGGCTGTAAAGTGTTAAAGGTCGTTACGTAGAGAGCGTTCAGTTCATTACACTATCAATACTGAGTTTACTGTCTATTTGGTAGAGTCAGCGAATAAAATATGTATTAGCAGGATAAATTTATAAAGTTTTTAAGGTTATGATCCTTAAAACGTAGAAACGAAATCCTTATAAGATCACTTGTCCGTCTGTCCGTCTCTTAAGACCATTTATCTCGAAATCGCATGGAGGTATTAAGCTGAAATTAATATTAAAAATTCATATCTGCAAGTACAGAAACCTTCCAAGTACAGAAAATATCAAACTTACCAACATAATCAAAAGATTTAACATTGGTTTTGCTGTATTTTGAATGAAATTCACCATTCCCGTTGATTCACCGTTATTAAATTTGGCACGAATTGATTTATAATACGAATAAAGGAAAAAATCGAAGAAAAAAAATGTAACAAAAAGACTTCTCAGCAATTTTTATTTCCCACCTGGCCGAAGCCGCAGACAAAACCTAGTTGCATAAAAAATGTAAAGTAACTTGTTACGTTGACGCTACACCGCGCACTGACTTGCTCTGACGCGAACACAGTAAAAAGGGATCTATTTAATGCCGGGATAAGATCAGCGTTATCGCCCTTAATTAAATACCTTTGCAGGAATGTTCCCAGCGGTAACGATTCTGCATACGCTGAATATAGCACGATAGTTTGTATGTCTTATATCTATATTGATTTTATTATTACATTCTAATTTCTTCGCTCTGAAAAAACCCCGCGTGGAATTTCGCCACACACGCAATGTCTTGAAAAATTCGGCGAAATGTAAGTAACGGAGTGCCTTAGGCCTAACTTCACTCGAGATATAGCGCGAAACTAATTTAATTTTATTATTTTTATGAATAATAGTTTTATGATATTTGTCTATTATTTTGACTATATTTTTTAAAAAACGTGGCGTACTACATTACTTCTTTCATCTATTAGAGCATTATAATATAAATAATTTACATGCAACAATTCCCCTGAATCGGGATTGAATCCACAACCATCGCGTATAAGTAAACCGCAGCACTGCACCGAAACGACTTCAAAGCTTTTACTGATTCAATAACATCTAACAAGCCAACCTGTTACACCTGCAAACAATCACTTTTGTAAGTTGTAAAATGAATAAAAGCTGTAATTCATTTTCCGGAGACCGCAATTTTGATGAAAACACAAAATTGGCGCTACCTCGGTGACAAGGCAAGTGCTATTATACGAGTAGCGTGGAAACGACGACAAATTGATGAAAACAAACTTACGCTTATAGCTCATTCGGGTCGTTGAATAATTCCTTGGGTACAAGTTCATGTTTTTTGTTTTAAGTTGTATAGCGCGGCGTTGAGTTCCGCTACTAAATACAGAATATCGCAAAAATTGTACGGAAAGTAGGGGATATGTTAGTATTTTTAGTAACATATCAGTGTTTTTATTTTATATTCACGCATCTTTTTCAGGTTACTGCAAAATGTTCGTCGAAAAACTATAAATAAACACTCTATAAGATCCATGTAAAATAATTATATATTTCATATACATATTTCCTTAATCACAGAAATATATTATATTCAACGCTACATTTGTTCCATTAAAAATGCAATTTTGGTCAATATAAACAGTTTTTTCATTTTACTTGTACGTTGTATCCCGCACATAGAAGGCGCAAAGACAGCTTGGGAAACTAGTGTTGAGACATTTCCATCCGCAGTAAGACCACTCCATATTTTCCGTGGAATTCTACTGTTATTTCTTTAGTGGCGGAACGCGGAACTCAACGGGAAAGCGGAAAAACGCGGCGGAGGCACAACCGGAAAATATTTCATTTCCTCGAGTCGGAATCGAAACTACAACCTATCCCATTGAGAGTCTCACACTCATGCTCCTGCCTCACTACTGACCTTCAAGCCTATCCTAAACCAAATAATCAAATATCTGGTTCCAATTAAATGAGAAGAGTCGATATGCCAATATCCTTCGAGCTCTGTCAGCAACAACGCTGGCTTATCCGTTTTTCATCAACTCACTCAAACCGACGGGGTAAAGTTTAAATTATTTGTTAGCGAATTTCGTCCGCGGTTGTATTGGATGCGTAATTAAATCAATAAAGGCCAAAATACACATGCTGGAAATTAATTGTTGACAATTTGGTTTTTTTTTATGTAGAAGGTGACGATGGAGGTGACAAAGAAGAGTATAGAGTAAGTAAATAAGTAAGTGATAATTTTTGAAAATTGTCGTGAAATAATCAAAAAAAGTGTATTGATAAATTTTGGTTTTTTTTAAGTTCATACTTCATCTCGTACGTATAGCAAGGCAGTTAAAGGGAACCTAATGTTACACATTCCATTCCCCAGTTTCTGTGTTCCCAATTTTGTAAATAAAAATATTAAAATTTCAAACTATAAAATAATATACCAAGTACCGACCATGTATACCTCGCTTATAATATATCGAACACAATTTGGAGCCCTTCTCGTTTAGATACTATTCCAGACCTCAAACTGTTATTGGAAATATTTTAGAAGTTGTCGGTTTTAATGAAACTTTCGTAATGAAAGGTGTCCACGATTTAGATTCAAATTAAGATTATTTTAATCTAATATATTTTCGAAATAAATGTTCTTCTTCATTTATACATTAATTATAACATATATGTAAATAGTTTGTTTAACTTACGCGCTAATCTCAAAAACTAGTGGTTTCACTTAAAAAAGTATTTTTATTTTGGATTTTTAACTTATTTTGGCTACACCCAGGTACCTTGAGGAGTGAGAGACGATTTAAGACAGGATTTCCTAAAATTTTTATGGGAAGAAAAAGTAAACAGAATATTATACTTTACACTGAGACCAATCTTGGCACGAGGTCACAACCGTACGACTGTAAACGTGACAGGTTGTGAGTTCGATTCCCACTCGAGGAAATGAAATACTTAATAGCGTAGAGTCACATGGAGTACCTTAAAATGGAAACAGAATGTCTTAACGTTATGTACACAGATTCCATACGCCTACCCTGCTAAGTGTGGGATACAGCGTGAAGCTTATTATTATTATAATCTTTCATTTATTATATACATATATATATTTTCTTATTATATTTTACAGACTGCACAAGCAAAATTGCGGTCTATGGATCTAATTTTTAGGAAAGAATATTAAAACAATGTTCCTTTATAAGCAAAGTTTATAAAATATTCGTAATATAGCATAGGAAATTTTCTTCAAACGTCTGAAGGATGAAGTGTTGAATATATTATTATAGCACAGATTTTGGAATATGCATATAAACTTTTCTTTGTTTGTTAAAGAATTTTATATGAGTGGTACAGTGGTTGACTGGAAACGTGACGGTTGTGGGTTCAATATCCTCTTGGAGAAATAATTTATTTACATAAATTATTTAAATTATTAATATAATACCTCGACAATTCGGCGCAATGTCTTCAGAATTTGACGTGTGTGAAAGTGTCATAATGGGAACGTGTTTTCTTAACACTGAGGTCCTGGCTCTGCCTACCCTGATATGTGCGGAAAGTTGAAAAAAAGCTTTATACTTATATAATATTCTGTCCATACTAATATTACTAAGATGACAGACTAATATTACTAGAAACTTCAAATTATAAAATACTCTTTTGGTTGGTTCTTCACGAATACCGCAATATTATATTATAAAACTGGAAAACTCCTCATGTCATCATCAGAGAACGTATACTTCTTCTTCTTCTTCGGCTTAGTGATCACATCGCCTGGACTCTTTTTTTGCTTACGTTAATTTTTTTATACGAATTGTAAATAAATATTTTTCTCTTTATTACTATTTGTTTTACTACTATTCATTTAAAAATATTATTATAAGTCTATGCATATTTATTTTATTTTTTACTAATATTTAAATTTAGGATTTTTTGATATTTATGATCAGAGAACTGACATAACGAGGCCACTAAATAATAAATAACGTTGTAAAGGAAAATGAGTACTTAAAGCTCTTATTTGGTAAATAAGTTTCGCGTCAGATTGTCTTTAATCGCCGAAGTTTCGACATCAAACCAATTATTCTAACGACGTTACATTCCTATTACCATTTGAATTACAACTTAAATCGATTTCTTGGTAGGTCTACGATGCTAATAATGGTTCTGGTAAAAGTTTAACTTATTTAAAATTCCAAGTGTTTATCTATCTATAATCTCCATTTTCAACTTTTCGTCATTCAAAACATTAAGTGTTGAGTTGCGTAACTCAACGCCGCAAGCTTAAATAATCTTTCAATTCATTTATGTTTTTACTTTATGGTTATTTTTTTTCAGTCTTTCCCCATTCTCTAATTAATTAGGTTTGCTTAAAATTCTGTTTATGTTCGATGAAAACTGAATGTGAAGGAAGAGGTGAATGGTAAATAATTTTATTTTCGTAAAAGATGTAAATAATTTTACATATTGTTATAATTGGTATAATTTAATATATTTATGGTATAATTTACATATTGTATAATAATTGTATGTTGAGCGGAGGAACTCAACGCCGCGCTTTGCCTCTTTACCAGAGCGATGAAATGAAATTATAAAATGTTTCACTTCCTAGATTTGGAATCGAACCCACAACCCTGCCGTAATTGCACGGTTTTGTCCATACACTACACTTAATATGGCTTAACAAATGTGAACACACTCCATTGCCCACTTTCCACCCAGCTTATAGCTTATCGCTCCCGCTCGCTGCTCACGTGAAGCGTGAAAAAGAAAAGTGTCTCATCCTCTTGAATGAAAGATGAATCCAAAAACAGCCACGCTTTCAATCAGACGTTATGTCAACCTGCTCCTAATCAGTCTTTTTGAAATCAGCCAAAAAGCTATACAAAAAATGATAACACAAATCATAACATATCACATCAATAAATATAAAAATATGATCATTTCACAAATACACGAGCACAAAGTGAATCACGTATTTATTTCCTTTGACAAGTGCCTTCAAAAGGAGAATGGGTGAAGAGAAAAAAGGGGGAACGCTATATTTCTTTTAACGACCTCACATATTTTACGATTAACTTGAAGTGCCTTTATTTGAGCGTCTAAAATAAATATTTGATATATGACGCCTGGAGAATTCTAATATACTCATCTTTCTCGTGACAAGATAATTTAAGTAGGCTAAATTGTTTATAAAAATATTAGTTTGGGTCCGTCGTGGCACAGTCGTACAATGGTGTGACTGTAACGCGACGGTTGTGGGTTTGATCAGCAGTCGAATTATTATCTGTTGATCAATATTTTAATTTCAAAAGCCCGACGTTGAGTTTTGGGACTGGAGAGTCTTAACACTAAGTTCCTTGTTACCCTGCTATGGGATGCAGTGTGAAGCTGATTTTTTTTAAAGCTTCATGCTATAAATAGCAGGTTAGACAGAAGGAACTCTCAAAACACTCTGTTCTCTAATTTCCTCATTCATTGAGTATTCGGTCCCGGATCTCAACGCTGCACAATATAAGTACACTACACTAACAGAGAAATCAAAATAATTGATACCACTTGCCATAATTGATGGATTTGAACCCACAACCAACGCGCTAATAAGCATATGCTATCCCACTGAGAAAACTAAAGTATATTATAAATGAGGCAAAATTGACGATATAAAGTATTCAACCTACCAGTCGTGACGCAGAGTCACACAATGTGACTGTAAAATCGACACCGCCACTCAACAGGCAATGCATCCAGAAAGTGGCGGAAAATGGGGAACAGAGTGTCTTAACACTAGGCTCCCACTGCCTACCCTGCTGTGTGCGGGATACAGCGTGAAGCTACCTACCTTATGTTCTGTATGATTCCTAAATACTATTTACGTTTTTAGCTCAACGCTGTATCCCGCAAGTAGGTAAAGGGAACCTGGGAGCCTAATGACAAGCCTCTCCGTTTCTTAAAAAACCACTGATAAAATAAAGTAAATAATAACAACACAGCGGTCGTCGTGGAGCAGCAGCGCAGCGAATGACTGTAAACGCGCGAGTTGTGTTGCGCGCATATAAATGTGGGATACCGCGCAAAACCTAAAAAGATCCTAGTTTAAGTAACTTAGTCACGACCCTCACGGTCACAACATATCTTTTTCATTTCATCAGCCAACGACCTCTTCATATATCTCTCGGGAACATGCTTTATACGTGACCTAGCTTTAATATCAATTAAAAGGTATTTTTTTAAAAGAACAAAAAAAACCTTTATATTCTATTAAAAAACAAACTAATTTAAAAAAAGCTAAGCTTGCTTAAGCAAGTAAAATTGAATGACTTGTATATATTATGAAGGCCTATTATTGAATCATAGATTATGAGATAAAAATAAAAAAAAAAGAGATAAAAAGACACTCCCTCCCTACACACCACCCAATTTTGGAGATAATTCAACATCTGGAATTGGACGCACAACCGTTTACCACGTAATGAATTAGATAATTAGGCGGAAAATAAGAAACGGAGTGATTTATCACTACTTTGTTCTACTATATATTAAACATATTCTAATATAAACATTATATCTACACCTATATCATAAACAAATACAAAAAATGATCCCACGACCACCACGTTTATACATACCGTATAGTACCGTCAAAAACGAGTTTTAATTCACAAAAAAAAAATTCTCATTCACTCTTTGAATATTTAACCGTTCGTTAAACACTGGATTTATATCATAAATATTTAATAAGCTGTATTAATTTGTTGATGGCGTTAATTGCTCCTCCGCGGATTATTCCAAAGGATTTATTTTATACTTGTTTCGCTTTCGCTTAAAATGTACATATTTGTTGTCATCCCGTTAGCGGTATCGATGTTTTTACGGGAATTTGTGCTTGTGGAATATAGATGGAGGGGCCGTTGTAACGCAAGCGTGAAACGGCTGTGGATTCGATTTCCATTCGATATTTTAATTATTTTTATTTGTACGCTCTGATAGAGAAAGAACAGTGTTGAGATTCACAACTCAATTCAGAGTAGAGATTGAAGTCACTAGTCTTAACACTGGCCTCACTCTGTTTATCTTGCTAAGCGAAAAACATCGTGAAGCTGATAATAAATTTAGACAAAAGAAACGAGAATCCACAGCCTATCGCGTTTACAGATGCACGCTTGTGCTCCTGCGCCACAACAGACCTCAAAAAAAATATTCGTTCAACGTCCATTTAATTTTTAGGAATAAATCGTATATAATTATTGTAAATTTTTTTTTACACGAGCAATATTACGGCTGTATCCTTGGCACGTACCCATGTTACAGACTCCAAGTTCAGAAACAAGATGAAATAAAAAACATGTAATGGGTCACTTACAGCGAATAAATGCTACAAAATACAAAAATTGGCCAAACTATAAGTTTGAATCTTGATATATTTATTAGTTTGTTTTTTAGTTTCACGCTAAGCCCTGTATATAGGAGAGTAGATAGAGGGAACCGGGGAACCTAGTGTTAAGACACTCCGTTCTCATTAAGTTACTTCAGTTCTCTACTCTCAGCAGAATTTAGAAAGCATTGCGTGCTGAGTGGTGGAGCTAAATGTCATGTCTTTCCTCGTTACCAGAGCATAAATATGAAAATATTAAATATTTCGTTTCTTCGAGTGGCAATCGAACCTACGACCTGTCACGTTTATAGACACACGCTTGTACCGCTGCGCCACGACACTGCTGCCACGCCCCATATTTTAGTTAAAATATAGTAATTAATAACTACATTCATAACCACATTTTTAATTATATAGAATGTTGGTCACTACCTAGACTGACCTATTATTAATCCGGAAACGATCTTTGATTCTACGCGCTTATCTCATCAAATACTGATTTAAATTGAAATTAAAACGTCTATTTATTGAAGAAAGCTATGGGCTATATTATCACATTCATCTTAATGAATTAGTTACGCTACTAAGACATAAAGCCTTCTCCATATTTCTAATGACATTAAATAGCCCATGAGTAAGTAACTAAGCGACAATCGTCGATAGCACCCCAAGCCTGCATAATTCTGATAACTTGAGATACCGCAAGGTTGTGGCGGGTGTGACCCACTCGACGGATCTCGAAGGCCGTAATTGTAGCAATTTCGATTTGGAAATTGTTAGATGTGATCTTGAGTGAAATTTCCGAATGAGAAATAAGTATTATTATTAGTAATTTAATTTAAAAACAAAAGCAAACCGACTTCACAGCTCCATTTTGAAGTCGCTGCCAAGTAAAACAAACAGGCTTAGTTATCAGATATTGTAGTAATGTTAACTCTAAGTCTAGTTAACAGTTAAAAAATAGGTTATAAAAAATAACTTAATGATAAAGACAAAATATATAATATAATAAATATATATTTTTACACACTATATAATAGATACATTTCTATTTCTATTTGAAAATGAAAATAATTTGTTGAATGTAATAAAAGTATATATATTTTAATATTACCTTAGAAACAAACCAAACAATTTTTTCACTTTTATAATATTAGCCTAGTTGACTACTACAAACTTTGTTTTCGGCTTCATGCTGCTGTATCCCGCTTTTTGTATGTTAGGCAGAGGGAACCTAGTGTTAAGAGTCAATTCTCCACTTTCCGTTGGATGAGGCATTGTGTATTAAATAGCGGAACTCAACACTACGCTTTGCCTTTTGGTTTATTCTTATAGTTGTGATAAATGTCACAATGTACAAGTGAGAGATTTTTCAACTATATAATTAAGATGTCATCACATTTGTAGGTAATATATAATATATAATATACAGTAATATTTTTATATCAAATGAAATTTATACACGGCGTAGAGTTCCGACTCTCAACACGCAAGGTACTTTCTCCTTTCTCCTGCCTACCCTTCGAAGATCTTTATACAGCGTGAATCTAAAAAAAATTATAAAATTATTTATCATAATTGATAGATCTTACAAATATATATAATAAGTATAACGACGAAATATATATAATAAGTATAACTAAAACGACGGTGTCATACTTGACGTAACTTTCAATTTTCTCCTGCCCTTGATAAGCATCAGCCCCAAGTAATGCTCAACATGTGGTGTGTGGAACTTTATCTAATAATAAAACTGTTACTCCTCTAACTGCTTTCAAACATGTAGTAAGAAAAAGTTAGTTACACTTATGGAGATAGTGAATGGATTTAATTTGTTAGTTCTCTTGTAATTCAAGATGAATGCTCGTGAGTCGGGTTAAGATTTTCGAGATATCGCGTGTTCCGTAACGGAACTCAACACCGCTCAAAATTGTTCTTTCCATAGTATGATAGGCGGCACATATTTAATGTTAAGACACTCCATTTACGTTTTGTTGAATGGCGTAACTCGATGCTACGCTTTGCCTTCTTTATCAGAACGAGGAAATGAATGAATTCATTCCCCCAAGTAGGAACCGAACCTATAACCGATGCGTTTTCAGTACAATTCTGTACCGCTACACTCAATTGAAATTGTTATTAACAAATTTGCATAAATCATACATCTACATGCACCACCTCTACACAAAACTAATAAAACTATATCAGAATAAAGTCTACATACTAAGTTGAAGGTAAATTTTAACTTAAAATTTCTTAATAGTTATTAAGCTCTAGAACGTTTGTTAATCAGACATAAATTATATAGATTGACGTCAGACGTGCTCGAAGATAAATAGAAGATTCCAACATGTAATCAGAGGCCGTCGTGGTGCAGGGATACAAGTAGTTCTAGCAGTTGAGGGTTCAATTCCCAATCGGAAGATAAATTATTACTTATTTATATTTTCATTTCTTCACTATGCCCCGAAATTTCGGCTTAAAGTGTGAAACGGAATGTCTTAACACTAGGTTTCCTCGAGGATACAGCACAAAAATCAAAAATAATCCTATTTATAATTGATATTAAAAATAATTAAAAAGTCTCGATAAACATAATGAATACATGGATTAAACTATATGTTACTACGCACAAAGTGAGCTGCAAAATCGAAAGGTTGTGGGTTTGATCCAGAATCACAGATTGACTGTAAATTATTTAGTATTTTTTTTTACCTTGCTGTGGTAAAGTGCAGCGTTGATGTCCGCCACTTAACAAGTAACGAAAGAGGGGAACGGAATTGCCTCTAATACAATGGAGTATTCTGATGCAATAATCGCAGGTTCTCTCTGCCTATGTTACTATATGCGATACACAGCGTGAAGCTAAAAAATCCTTTATGAAAACAGTTCTTGCTTTTAAACTTTGACCAGATGGTGGAAAACTGCATGTTTTATAAAAACAAACGCCGTACGTGAGTGTAAAACGTTATATTGATCAAATTTTCGCTTAAACACTTCATTTATTTTCGATTTTACGCTCGAATCGAAAGTCATTTTTTTGTAGAGACACACAATTTTTCCACTAGCAAACTACCTGTTTGGTTTATATGAATATGTTACGAACGGCTGCAAAACTAGTTTTGATAAAGATTTTTCCATAAAAGCAATTGAACGTGAAATCATCACTATGAAAACAAAATAAAACTTGCAAATTAAAAATTATCAAAAATTTCAAATTTATACGTAATATTTGCTAATTTTTAAGTACTTTTCGATTAAATATGAAATTTAAGAACAAATATAAAAGAGTCCTCTTTAATTACGCAAGTACGTAATATTACATTATTTTGATCTTTGATCATTCATAGCAGGGTAGGCAAAGGGAACCTGGGAATACTAACTTTATGAAACGCTGTTCTGAAATAGGCTAATGTAAAGTACTATGATTTTTAACACAGTGTAACACCGTACAAATTTCTATTGTGGAGTGAAATTACTCATAAATAACAATGATATTTTAACTTGTAAGTAATTGATAAGTAAATTTCATTTCTATTTTATATATATTGTATAAATAATTTTTTTTTATTTTTTTCTATGTTATAAGTAATTACGAAGAAATTATTATAAATATTTATAATCATTAATAAATTTAGTTCTTTTTATATTTCACCAATCTTTTGTCAATTTGGGGCCGTCGTGGCGCAGCGGCACAATGGTGTGACTGTAAAGCGACGGTTTTGGGTTCGATCCCCACTCGAGGAAGAGACATATTTATTTACGTTTATATTTTCATTTATTCGCTCTAGTGTAGAGGCAAAGTGCAGCGTAGAGTTCTGCCACCCAAAACGCAATGCCTCCATAATTCGGTAGAAAGTGGGGAACGGGGTGTCTTAACACTAGGTTCACTCTACCTATTCTGCTGAGTGCGGGATACAGCGTGAAGCTGATTTTCTTGCTTGGTAGGCACAAAAAACTTAATTTGCGTTTATATGAAGACAAAATATTTTATGTTGTTTTTTCTTTATTATTGTTTGTGTTGTTAACCATTACTCAACGGATAGACCGGATGTTCTACCTCCCTATTTAATATTCTTTTCAGGCTAAATAAAATTAAAAAGATAGTAATGATTTTTAATTTTAATTAAAAATAATTAATATTAACAATAATTGGTTATATTTTATATTTGAAGTAATAATTATATTGAGATTTTTATAAACACTTATTTATTTATGTATATTATTAATATTTAAGAAAATTAAAGATTTGGAAATAGTTATAGGATTATGGCTAAAAAACATGTAATTATTAGTATACAGAAATAAATATCGAACGCTTAATGTAATTCTAAGTTATCTTTTCCCCAAAAAGTTATCTTTTAAAATATATACAAAAAATAAAAGATAAAAAACACAACTTACCACACAAGCACACAAATACACAAACACGCACTACACAAAATATTTATATTATACAAGAAATGTAACAGACGAAACCGAATTGAAACGTATCGAATTAAATCGCGCGCTTTTTGTATTTTTTTCTCGAAATACCGAAACGTTGGTAACAGTCGGTGTTAAGCCGACTACTGAAATTTCAGTTTTACATGCTTTTCGAGAGTTTCAGGCGCATGCGTGAAATTATATACGAAAATAAAAGTTAATTTGGATTTTAATCGTATAATTATAAGGTTCTGATTGAATTGTTAAGTGAGTATATGTGGTCGTACTGTCAGGTGCAATATCTTGGATTTTTTTATATTCATTTAAGAAGAGTCCAATTGTGACGCAGATTTTGGGTTTGATTCTCACTCGAGAAAATGAAATATAATTAATAAATGTATAAATATTTTCATCACTGATCAATAATTAAATAATCGCTCTGGTAACGAAGAAAAGCGCGCACTTAACACGCAATTCGGAGGCGGTTCTTAATACTAGCTTCACACGCACTCTCTGCGTACGGTATTAAGTACAAATAAAATATAAATAAAATAATACCATTATACGCAGAGATGGTAGAAGATTACCGCCGACCAGCCGACCTTCAATATGGAGATAGATGTGCTTTTTGAAGGTACTCACTCATGTGTTTTGAGGTAGCAGTAGGCTTACAGAAGTACCAGTAGGAAAGTTCTAACACAGCTACAGAGATAAAAAAGTGCTACGTATAGGAGATACGTAACAGATATGTAGCTTTTTAAGTCTTTACAGTTCAAGAACATCGTTTATTATGAAGATTACTACCACACACCTCTCGACTTAATTTGTAAAATTTAATTTTGATGTTAAAAATTATATGGCAAAAAAAATACTCTTTACATATATCTTATACTCTGGATATAAAGATTATATATTATTTAAATTGAAGTAATTATTTGTAATATGCTCTTTTATCATTCTTGCCAAGAAATAATGGAAGGTGTAACATATATAAATTGGTTATAAATATATATAAAATTTTTCAATAGTATTTAGAATAAATTTTTCAATAGTAATAGTAATTTTTCAAATAGTAATTAGAAATCTTAAACAAAAATTTCTAGTGACTTCCTTATTTTGAATCTATAAATAACGATTTATTCTAAAGAGCTTGTGAGAGCAACGCAGCTTTTGTTATCGTTTGTTACATTTTATGAGAAAAGGGGCCCGCTTTAGTATTCTTTACTTGTGTAACAACTATTGAGGGGTTGATGCTGAGAAGTGCATTTACGTGATTTGACTATATTGTGAATGTTTATTTTTTTAATATTATCCTTGTTTTATGTATGGCGTTGAAGAACTCAACCGCGCTCTGCAGTATATTTTTTTTTCAGCTTTACGGTGTATCCTGCATATAACAGGGTAGGCAGAGGGTACCTAGTACTAAGACACTACGTGCCACCCTTTCCGCCAACTTCTTGAGGCATTGCATGATGAGTGGCGGATTTCAACTCCGCAGATTGCCTTCTTACCTGAAGAAATGAAAATATTAATAAATAATAATAAATTTCCCCAAACGGGGATCTAACCTACTATTGTCAAGTTTACAGTCACACGCGTGTTCCCCTGCGCCCCGTCTTTACACACGTATCATAAAACTTTTTTAGAAAACCAATAAAAGTCTGAGCTTTTGGAAAGTATCCAAGAGACGCGAGTTCAATTCCAGCTATGATCAAATTTTTAAACATTTTCTTTCTAATAAATTTATTTTATTTCCTAAGTGTGGAATACATATACTTTAAAATTGTTAAAAATATATATTATATTGTTTTATATGTTATCTTATTATTGATTATTTCATAAAAAGTAACTCAAAAATAGAAGATTTTTTTTAACGTTTTTTAAACGACAAGCAAATTTTGTCATTACTGTATTTGGGACGAGCTTCGAATAAAATTGTGAAAAAATGTCTACTTCTTATGAAGACGCCAAGAAAGTTTGGAGCTCAACAGTTAAAAGAATAAAATTTACTACGCCTTAATTGCTATGATAAAGTCTCCAGTACATTGAATATATATTTTTTTCCAATATTTACGTAAAATATTTTTTCTTAAAGTTTTATTTAAATAAAATCACTCAATTAAATTAGTAATAGATCAAAATTAGAAGTAAATAATTATACATCTCATTTGATTTTACAGTGATGTTACTTTGTATTTTTTATAAGCTACACGCTGTATCGTGCACACAGTAGAAACGGCAGGGAAACCCCCATTTTCCACCGAATTCTGGATGCATTGCGTGTTGAGTGGCGGTACTCGACGCCGCGCTTTGCCTCAACACCAGAGCGAAGAAATTAATTATTAAATATTTCATTAAGTCGAGTGGAGATCGAACCCACAACCCGTCGCGTTCAAAATCGCACTATTACCGCGTTAGCAAACATTTCGCTTAATCATTCAAACCAGAGTACACGTCTCATAGACTAGCTGTATCGGTTAAAATATTTGCGGAAAGCACTAACTAATTAAGCCTAAACTTTGTTAACAACTCAAATGGTGATTATTTAACGTTTCAAATTGACTGAAATATTAATTATTCTTATATAGAATTCAGATTCAGGTTTATGTATATTTCAGAATAGACGCCTCAAACCACTAGAGGAAATGTAGTATTTAATTTTCTAGATATTAAAATTTAGGAAAATTAACGTAATTTAAATATACTCACTCTCTCGAGTGACATTGAACTTAATGGCAGAAATCGGAAAATAGCGTGACTTAACAATAGGTTTCCTCTACCTACGTACCCTTCAATCTGTATAGCAAATACGGGAAAAAGCGTGAAGCTACAATTTTTTAATATTTTCTAAGTGAAGATCTAACCCAGAACCATCGTGTATACATTCCCAATTACACCATAGCGTGTTTCATAGTATAAAATAAAATAATAAAGTTAATATACTTGAAATGAAGGAGATTTATATGAAAAAGCAGTTTAAAATGACTGAATACAGCGATAGTTCGTTCTTGCGGATATAATGAGCGTCTATAAATCCCAGTCTCGGTTCGCTTATAATGCAGATATTACAAGTAATTGTAGGAAACTAGTACAGACCGTCGTGATACAAAACAAATTTAGGTGCGCTTACCCACCAAGACAAAAATGAAATACCAAAATCTCCGTTCAGGTGCAGCCGCGTACAGTACACATAAGAAATAAATAAAGCTTCACGATGTATCCCGCACACAGCAGAGTAGACAGAGGGAACCTCGATGTTAAGACACTCCATTTCCCACTTTCCACCGAAAAAAAATATAAAGAAACATTTAATATCGAATAATTATAATTAAATTAATCCAAGTTGATTTATGAAAATATGAGTCCACACGCGCGTTATAATTTGTCACATCTGCTGCTGCTGCATTTTAAATCGGTTTTAAAGCGCCTACGGGTAGATTTTTTATACTTATAATGTTGGACTTATTCAACTGAGCAAAAGCCAGTCGTGGCAAAGTGGCGAATAACTGTACCATTATGACGACGATTGTGTGTTTGATTTCCATTGCGGGGAAATTGCATTATGTTCATGTTATCGTTCTGGTGATAAGAGCAAACCGCGGCGTTGATTTACGTTTAACAATAATGCTTCGGAATTGGGCAGATAACTTAGATCTTCGACGAAAGGCACGCGTTAAGACACTTTTATTTCTAACATACCGATTATTTATTGTGCTTATGAAGACGGGAAATAATAATAATCATCGAATCAGTGAAGGAATGCGAACGGAGTATCTCAACACTGGGTTCACAGATTTACTTTACTTACTCTGCTATGTATGGGGTTCAGCGTAAAACTGTATACATATTTATATATATCATCTACACTCTCATATTACCTATTTTCATAAAAACTTAACAAATATTCTTACAAATATCAAATCGTTAATACTTTATGTGAATATTTAATGCTAACGTACTGTAACAGTAATTAACGTAAAATTGTCCACTTTTATGTTATATAAAAAATTAGGAAGTAAGAGCGTAAAAATTAGTGACTTATAAAAAATTAGATCATAAGAAAAGCACCAAGAGTGGCCTTATACATATATTTGTGCTTTTCACGTAAACATGGCCAATTAGCAGAAATATGAAACGAAAAATATTTTCTCCGCAAATAAATATATAAAAAATGATACATTTGTGATTATATTCAACGAAATCAGGTCAAATCGGAGAAGTGCGAAGTTAGATTTAGAACGGAATATTTTTCTATGGGCGCGGCGGTCTAATAAAGCAAGCGTCGCACGTACATCGGGTATTATACGATCTTGTCACATTTAGATGAGAGATGCACTCTTCCTCTCAGCGTCGCGTCGTTTCCTCAAATATAACATTATACGGCGTGAATTATTCAAAATTATATATAGAGTATATTAAAATACTTTATTAGAAAGTGTATAAAATGGGATGTAAAGGGGATTTGAACACCCCACCTGTTGGACACTTGACGGTGTAAATTTGACAGTAGTGTTCTTCTTTCTTAATTGTGTAATAGAAGTTTAAAAAAGTTAGAAACGTGCATTTCGGTTGTTTTTCAACCAAATTTGAGATGTTTCATCTAACCAGACGACAGAGATAAAAATAAATAATTTTCCGAGTAAGAATCGAACTTAGTACCATCACAACCACATGATTTGAGTCTGTGTGATGGTGGCCTTGATTTGTCATTATGATATCAGTAATTGAATAGCAAAATATTATATATTTTAGGCTTTGAAAATGGTAATGCCATGCGATTAATCTAAAAATACTGACACGTATGGTTTTTTTTTTTTATGGGAGAGGACAAGGCAAACGAGCGTTCGGGTCACCTGATGGTAAGTGATCACCGCCGCCCACGACCCCTGAAACACCAGAGGAGCTACAGGTGCGTTGCCAGCCTTTAAGGTGGAGATGAAGGGCACCGGGGCCCGGCATTACCTAATGCGAAACGCAGTGGCAAGGGCCACTACTTCACGCCGGTTTAAAATGCCGGGGGTGGTATTAAATCCGGTCGAGTCTGCCCATGCGAGTTGCCATTACTGGCGACGTGACTCTACCACACGTACTTTAGTCGCCTCTTACGACACCGACAGTACCAGGGTGATCCTATTCTAAGCCGGGACCACACGGCTGATTCTTAAAGTCTTTCTTAAAATTTCTCTTTCTTAAAGTCTACATTCTTCAAATCTTTCTTCTATATTATAAAGGGGAAAGATTTGTATTTTTGTACGTATTCTTTTACCATTAGCAAGCTGCATTACTAACCAATAAAGGCTATATATATAACATTTTCAAAAAAAATAAGGATCCCTAATAAAAATACAATAATGTACCCAAGGTGTAAAAAAGCGCTGCATGCGCGTGCGCTGCGGAAACTATATATGATAGAACAAAAAAATGTTCCACAATTGTATAGAACGTATTAATATCTATATAAAAGTTCCGGATACCGTATATCCAACTCCTGTAGTTAATATAACTATATTTTTAAATTTTAAAAGTAGATTTTTAACACTTTTCTGTTGACACTAATCAAACTCATATTATTCGTACCTCTATATTAATCTTTATCCCAATAAATCATATTTTATTAATTAATTATAATTTCATTTAATATCTGTAAAATACTTTTTATTTTATTAAAATCGTAGAATCCATTCTAAAGATGTAACGAATTTAAAAATGTAAGACGAGGTAAAACGCACGCACAGCCGTAACCGCTGATGGTGGAAACGTGAAACTTGTACAAATGTTTATTTTTGTAATGTGAAAAATTTTTACCCTAAAAGGATGACATAGGGGTTGAAAGTTTGTATGGAATTTTTGTTTAAATCGGCACCGATTTTTATAAAATTTTAAATTCAGATTCATAAAATATATTTAATTGAACACGTGTTTCACAGTTACTTAGAATTCACTCCCTAAATTGAAAATAATTTCATATGTTTAATAAAGATTCGTACAGTTGAAGAGGGCGAAGCCGACCAGGTAGGCTAGTATTGGCATAAATTGAAATTGACTCGGTATACGTTCTAATGGCACAGAGTGCGGCTACAATTGTGTTCTTAATATTATCAGGAAATAATAGTTTTTGTATAAATGTGGATAGATTTTTTTTTTCAGATTCACGCTGTATCCCACACACAGCAGGGAAGGCAGAGGAACCTCGGTGTTACGACACTCCGTTCCCCACTTTCTGCCGAATTCTGGAGGCATTGCGTGTTGAGTGGCAGTTCTCAACGCCGCGCTTTGTGTTGACACTAGAGCGAAAAAAAATGGAAATATAAACGTAAAGATATATTTTACTTCCTCGAGTGGGAATCGAACCTACAACCATCGCGTTTGCGGGTGGCACCCTTGTGCCACTGCGCCACGACGGATAGATCATTAAGCGTTAAGCATTTCTTATAAAGTATTATCTTAACTCACAGTGACAATTTAAATTGTCAATACAGAAAATATGAATAATTTAATAAAATATAAAAAAAATATATAAATTAATGTGAATGATTTAATAACTAATGATTTTATCCCAAAATAGAATGTCTACACCGATGAAAGTTGAATGTTATACAAATTGAAAAAACATTGAGCAAACTAAAGCGTTTTGGAAAAAAAATTGAAGCTCTCCGTATATAACGTTAAACATGGCTAATTAACGAAGTTGCTCGCGTAATGAACCATCTACTTACCAGGTATTTTGAATAAAAAAATATTTACAAAATTAAAAAACAAACTTTACTCTGTGACACGGAAAGCTCTTATTTTTTTTAGGTAGAGCCGTTGTACTTGTATTTAGTAGTGCCTTTCATACATGATTGAGGTGAAAAGTTCATGGCATTGATATTGACACAATTATAATTTACAAAAAAGTGTGCTCTGTTAATTTAACAAGTTTTCTAATTTTACAATTAGAGAAATTAAAATCTAGTTGAAATGTATCACTCAGTTTTCTCTGCCTATCCCATAATTTGAGAGTGCTTTGACATTATCGTGTTCTTATTATTATATTTTAAGTTGATAAATATGATATAATTTAGTTACTTTAACTAATAGTAGACAGAAAGAATCTAGTGTCAAAATTATCCGGTCTCCGCTGAAGATCGAGACTTTGCGTATTGAGTGACAGAATTGAACACCGAAGTTTGCTTACCGCAGATAATAAGTAAAATTTATTTATAATCCCATGTGAGGAGCCACTTACAATTATCGTGTTTACGTGATTATTAATAACATATAAATCTTTCAGCTTCACGTTGTATCCAACTTATAGCAGGGTAGGCAGAGTCAACTTAGAAAAATAGTGTTAAGACACTCCTTTCCCATTAAGGCCCTTCCAATCCAAGATTTTCGCGAAATTGTTATGGCTTTGCGTGTTAAATGAAGGAACTCAACGCCCCGATTTGCCACGTTACCAGTGTACCAGGGATATTTCATCCCCTCCGGTGGGAATCGAACCCACAACCATCGTTTATAGTCAGAAGCTTGTGATCAAGCGTCTCGACGGTCTTATTAATACGATATCATTTTGTATAAATTAATTTGCTTAGTTTCGAAGAACCGTTCCTACGAAGCTTATTACGCTTCACCCTAGAAAAGGGAACGGCCGGAAGAACTGAAAGTTCATCTGCTTGGAAGAATTAACCTAATTTAACACGAACACTTCACAAACAATGGAGTTAAGAAAGTAATGTAAAGCCTATTGCTGATACTTTAAGTATATATTTTATTTCAATAGTAGCGACCCGCCCGTGACTTCGCCCGCTAAAACTAAGAAGACAGTTCGTTTAGTCTCACTCCAAACAAACCAAAAAAAGAGTTAAAACAAAGTAATTATTCAGTATTTCGGAGATACACGACAGACAGATAAGATATTAAAAAAAAATTTTTGCACTCTAAGTGCCCCTCTTTCTATTTCAATCAAAAATACTAAATGTACAGACAAAATATTGATACTGTTTTATTATATAAAATATTATGTATTGTGTTTTGATTTGGAAAGATATTTATGTAAATGATACTAGCTTACGAGTCTTATGGGGAATTTTATGGGCTCCGGTTCCGTCTGCTGACCCTGCTATGGCCAGGCAGACATATAACTATGAACATTGTAATATTCAAAACTTCTATAATATTTTACTGTGCTTACTGGCCTCTGATAGAGACTTTCAAGATCTATATATAGTTCACAGCTTTAGTGGTCAGATTACACCACTTAAGTTACGTTTAGCCGGATTTTTACCAAAGACTTCGTTAAGACATCTGTTACTTAATTGGATGAGTTATAGTTTCAAATATATCTCAGTTTACATAGAGGTTTGCAGCATCTTTGATACAGCAGAGTAGGTATAAATAAATCAACAACAAAGTAAAATCAAACAAAGTAGGAATCTAGAATACTCCGTCTTCGCTTTTCCGCTCAATTTTTCGAAAAATTGTATGCAGGATTTCATGCCGCGCTTTGCCGCGTTATCAAAGCTTGGAAATACAATTTGTTCATTTCCCCAATTTTTATCTTGTTACGAAACATGTCTATGTGTGTGTACGAGGTATGTGTTTATAAATACAAACAAATGCTTTTTTTAAGAAAAAGGTAGACCCTGTAGTCTATATAACTGAAAGCATACTAAAAAGGAATGCTTGAAATATGAAAGCTTATTAAAAAAAAGGGATCAAAATGTGTTGGAAAACCCCATAAAGTAAAATATAAAAGGAAACAAAGGATTCTATTACAAAAATGCCATCTTTCAACATTGACATGGAAATATTTCCTCGGGCACTGAGCAATAGATCGTTTTATAGTCCAATACATTGTATTTCACATAATACATAACAGATGGCGTTATGTTTGAAATATAATATTTATTGAAATAAATATAGTACCAGATACTGCTCTAAGCTCCCTGCGTTTGAGGTCTCCATTGTGAGTACTGTGAAAGGTCTCCTTTATTTTGATAATTTCATGCTGTATCTTTCACAGCAGGGTTGGCAGGTGGAGCCCGATATTGTACCCACTTGTACGTATTTACACACAAGTACGACACGACAGAGGGCGTTGTTAAAAATATATTCGATTAAAATATAAAATGCACATTGTTTTTTGTTAGAATTTTATGTTTTACACCTTAGACTTAGTTCGACTTTTTCTTTTTCTTGTCTTGTCTTTTTTGTTCTTCATAATTTTTTCTTAAATTAAAAAAAAATATATATATTTGTAGTAACAAAAGTTTCTATAAGGAAATCTATAGAATGATAAGTGAGTCTGTTTATGAGGACTCCTTATCTCGTAAAGGATTTCCTAATCCTCGACCTTGATTGTTGCTCTAGTTGATCAACGGTGTTCATCGTCTATGTTTTATTTTGAGGAGTCTTATCTGATTCAGCGTCTTCTTTAGCTTCACGTATTATCCCTAGCGGTGTAGCTACAAAGAACAAAGAACCAGACACTACGGTGAACAAATTTTCATTTATGAAAATATTTTCATATTGTTATTTTAAATAGGCAAAGTTCAATGTTGAGTTCCAACACGTATCTATAAGAAAGCAGAAGAGCCCATCAAGCCCACATCTGGGTTGGAAGATTCTCCCCCTGCAATGCGATACGTAAGGTAAAGCACGCATGGTATGCTGAAAAATTTCTAGTTGTTTTTTTTCAGCTTCAATACGCTTAACCTCGGCCTACCCTGCTATATGGGGATATAGCAGGTTAGGCCGAGGAAACTTAGTCAGTAAGTCACTAAGATACTCCCCCATATTCCCATATTCTGCCGAATTTTCGGGATATTAAGAGTGTTGAGTGGTGAAACTTAAAGCCAGGCTTTTGCCTTTTTTGCCACAACTGTCGCAGTACCCTATGCAACAACGGCCCAATTGCATTTTATTTAAATGTATTCTCACAAATTATAAACTATAACCTGATCTATAACAGCTTGGAAGACTGAGGAAATTTAGTGTTAAAATACCTAGTTTTCACATTCCACCCAATTATCGAGATATTATAAGATGAGTGGCGGAACTCTACGTCGCGATTTGTCTTGATACCGGTGTGAGAATGAAAATAATTCTCGAGTAAGAATCGAACCTTCAACCCTAGTCTTAACAATAAGGCAGTATGTCCTTGCGCTAATACAGCAAGGCTTTCAAAGGCTTAAAAATAAAGTAAATTACTTATTCATGGCTAAACCACACCGAGAGTCACTTCTATTTTATCAGATTTATTTGTCACTAGTTCGCAGAGATTGATAAATGATAATCTTCTATCGGGCTTACCCTTAGTTGTATATTTTTTAAGACGATAGTTTTATATTTTTAAAAAGCTGCCTTAGTTAATTTCGCTTTTTTTACACACTTAAAATGAAACTTTAAAACCCAATGTTATGTTTGCTTTCCAACAACGCATATATTTTATACACATTTTAGTTCATTTATCATGCACCTACATTTTATTGTAACATACTATATTAAGAACTAAGAAAATAGATTAATCTAAAAATATATATATATATAAAAATATTGAACACTGTCCAGGTTGTTAAAATGTATTCATCTAATTTTTTGAATTTCAAATGTAATAGGTATCTAATGTGATATGTAAGTGGACGACGGGCGCCGTCTCCAGAGAAATTAGGAAAATGGCTCATATTACCAAGCTTATGGGTGCAGTTGGGCTATGAAATAGGTATTATTTTAAGAAAATTTTATGGTGAATTTTGAACATTACGACCGTTTAATTACCGCTTTAACTAGCGGTGTCAGGTGTTAATAACATAGTTTATTACAAGCCCCGTGCTTTAGGAAATTTATTTTCTTAAAATAAGGTTGAAGAGGCATAAGAGTATCACTGTAACGCGAAGCTTGTGGGTCCGACCCCCACTATCTATATCCTTAAATTTAAAGCATCTTGCAAGAGTATTTTTGTTTCATTTGTACTCTCATAATACCTTTCACCCACTTTTTAAAATACACCAATTTAGAAGAAAATCTAAATTTTATAGTGGTTCAAAGTGTTTTGTTAGCTTTACGATGCATCCTGCACGTAGTAGGATAGGCAGATAACACCTGGGCACTTAATGATAAGACTAATATTCGAGCTTTTACAATCACCTCAACTTTCGAACCTGATACATTTCAGTAACCCCCTCCCCCACGTAATTTCGGTTCGTTACATCATGATTTTCTTGAGTCGGATAATATTACGCGGTTATGCAGCTATTAAATCTATTGTTATTGCTATCATTAATTTAGATTATCATCGGAATTTCAGCAAACATTAATCAAACATCAATTCTCTTAGTGTTTTCGTCTGACTTTTGCTATATTTATTAGCAATATACTTATAATATAATGGGACTGTGTTGACCCAGAGCGCAAGCGTGTGACTGTAAATTTGACGGTTTTAGATTTGATTCTCAATCATAAGAATGAACTATTTTTTGTATTATTTAATATCTTTGCTCTGGTAACGAGGCAAGGTGCGGGGTAGAGTTCCGCTACTCAACACGTGACAACTCAACAATGACAAGAATTCGGCTGAAATTCCGGGACGGAAGTGTTTTAATGGGGAATGCAGTGTCTCAGGTTCCATCTGTTACCTATTATGTGAGGGATATACTGTAAAGCCGGCAGCTGTAGCTAAAAAAACAAAAATTAAAATAGATAAATTGTTTTAAATTAAAAATAATTAAAATAGATAAACAGAAAAAATGTGAAATAGTAAAAAAACAACGAACGATAAAATAAAATATATTAATTTCTTCGCTCTGGTAACAAGACAAAACGGAGTTCCGCCATTTAACACGCAATGTCTTAAAAATTGTGCAAAAGGTGGGGAATGCGCGAAATATCTAAGTTGAATTAAGTTTTTAACAAAATATAAAATATAGTTCTTAGTATCTTTTTCAATGGCCCCCAAGAAAAATGGCTGCTAACTGAATTTGAACGTAACACTTATGGAATTTTATTACATTACTCCAAAACTTTATGAAAGTCGGTCATTTCCCAAGATTGTCTGACCTTTTGTAATGAATTTTAGTTAAAATGGTTGTACTTTCGTGATTTTTTAGGTTCCGTATAGAACTGTATTGTTTATAGAACTGTAGGTAAAAAGAAACATAGTTTTGTGTCAAGAGAACTTGAGACCTGCCTTTTTCATTGTTGGATCTCAACGCCACTCTCTGTTCTATCAGAGCTGGAAAATTACAATAATTCATACCTCTTAGAAAATCAAACCCACAAACACGTTTACCGTCTGAGTGAGACGGCATCCCGCCACGGTGGACTTTGGAATTAAAACCATTTCATAAACAGATTTTAATGAGACCGATTTAAAATTTTCACCGTATATATATTTTTTATACGTAAAAAAATATACGTAAAACGATTTAAGCATGCGCCTCTTGGATTCCATCCAAATGTTCTAGCTAACTAAGATAAATGTTGACATGTTTTCAGGTTGGTTGTTTTCAGTGTTATATTTTTTGCAATTTTTTTTTACTTTGATAAAATATTTGTAAAATTCCAAGATTTTTCATTATAATAATAAAAGCCTTTTCTGATACCAGCAAGTGAAGATGGTCTTGCTATCCAGCTTAGGTCACAGAGGTGACTTGTATATTCGATTCCCAGTCTGAGAAACTAATCATTTGAACGTTTTCACTCTGTAACGAAAATTAAGCATTAATTTGAGTTTATTCACGCAATGTCTCGAAAATTGTAAGGTAGTTGGGGAACGGATTATCTTAATACTAAGTTCCCGCTGTCTACCCTAGATGCGGGAGAAGTTTATAAAAATTATTATTCAGAGAAGTAATTATATTTAAACTAAGAAGTGACCAGATAAACTATTACAAGCCTTGTCACCGTGCACTGCAATCTGTGCATGAGGTGGAAGGGGATTGGAATGTGTTAAATTATTTTTATATTACCTGTATGACGACAGGGTGAATAATTTTATTTTTTAAAGCTTCACGCAGCACATAACAGAATAGGAAGCCTGGGAACCTGGGAAGTTTGTGTTAAGATACTCTCTATATTAATTTTCGTCGGGTACTGGAAGTCGAGTGCGAGTCATCGCCGCGCTTTGTCTTCTCCCTAGAGCGAGGAAATGAAAATATGAAATATTTCATGGAAATCGAATACACAAACTGTAGCGTTGACAGTTGAAGTTACATTCGCGTAACTCTGCATCATGACTGGTCACAGCGTTAAGTTCCGCAAGGCACGCAGGTGTTTTTACAGTAGAATTAAAAACTTATTTTCCCTGTGGTCTACAATATGCGGTAGCATGCTACGTAAAAAAATAATTATAAAATGATAAAAAATACTCACACAAGTGCAGAAACTGGTACAGTAGAGTACAGTTATAAAATATAATTTATTTGAATTAAAGCACATTCCACGACTAATTATAATTAGGTTACTCGCGTGCTTTTGTCGCATTTGTAAGAACGTCACACAATACGGTCACGTTCTAGGTCACGCGGGATTTTGCAGTGTGACAAGGTTCTATATGAAGTTTGTCTTGTCATCATAAAAAGTAATTTATTTTTAACCCTTTGCAGCTGTAATGAATTACATAAAAATAAAAACACCTTATTTTAAAAGTAATGAATTGTAAGAAATTATGAACTTTCTTTTAACAGTTAATGTGGACATTTGTTAATAAATATACGTAGTTAGTTCCTCAAAAGCTTTAAATTTAAGAATATAAAGCTAAGAACCTTTAGTTTCTCACACATCTTTAAATATATTTTTTCTAATGCCATTTACGAAGTGTTTTCGTAGGGATTAGACAGAAGTTCTTCTTAATCGTCAACTCTTTGGAGATCATCTCGATGAATGTCTTGTAATAAGTCCTCTTGGTCAATGACGGCTCGTCGGCGGATGTTAGCACTATTATCGTAGATTTTAAATTTTCATATATACCTGTTACTACGACTTTCGTAGACCCAAAATCCTATAAATAATTTTCATTTTACATGTTAAAGCTCCATTTTTCATGCGTAATTTAGAAAAATAATAAAAAGGTGCAAAGTAAATTAGTTGTTAATGAATATGGCACGACCACGACTATTATATATTATTAAGGAGGCAAGCGTGTGGTAACAAATGCGCGTGCGAACGACCAATTCCACCGCGCTTTCAAGGGCTCCCTTCTACACACAACTCATTAGAATATACAAAAGTGTACAGTAGGTAAAAAGTGTAGCGACAAAAAACATATATATCTGAGAGATTTTACACCTTTAAAGGTTAAAAACAGCTTCCAATCACTCCCAATTTGGTCAAACCTTTCAAAGGCAAATAGCATGTTTTAAAATATTTTTTGGCAAATCCATGTCTAAAGCCCACTACGTTCAATAGTTTATACTACGTTTTATAAAAAAATGTTTTTATCTTTCCTAAGTGCGTGTAAAAGTTTAAAAATGTAAAAAATAGCATTTTCTAATTCAATATTAAACGAAAAAAATTGAGAAAATCGTCATCGTCGCGCATGGGGACATGGATAGGCGGCGTTGAATTCCACTACTCAACACGCAATGCTCCGAGTATTTTGCTGAGAGTGGTGAGACTCATTACTAAATTGCCCTACTTTAAGCTGGAAAAAGCAATTAAAAAAGAAAATTAAAACTATGAACACTAATCACACCATAAAAACCTCAAATAAACCCAGAAAAGCTTCTGTACGTTAAAATATACTAAAACGTACATAAAAATAATTTATTATCAACAATCAAGGGACGTGCTTTAGCAAAATGCATAAAAATGCAGAATCAGGCGGAGCCCAGCTTTATGAGCGACCACGGCTGTCTGAAATGAATGTACGACACTCTACAGTAGGTACTATAAAAACATGAATTTAAATTAAATTTATGTTTTTGTGTACTTTTTCATTTTATTTATCAGCTTCACGCTGTATTCCGGATACAGCAGGGTAGAGGGAGCTTCGTGTTAAGACACTCTGTTCCCCACTTTCCGTTGAATTCTGGAGGCATTGCGTGTTGAGAGGCGGGACTCAACGCCGCGTTTTTGCGTTCTTCGAGTGGGGGTTGAACCCACAATCAGTCGAATTTGCAGCACACATTGTGCCCCTGCGCCACAACTTTCCTCAACCTGAGTTCAGTTATTCAACATGAATTGGCGAAAATTGGAAATATCAACACTAGAAAACTAAGAACTAACTAAAATATGAAATTATCACCGACCGATAGATGGACTTATGCAACAATACATATATAACTTCTTATCCGGGAGTTCCCCCAGAATAAAGACTTACGGGGAAATAACATATTTCTATAAAATAAGACCATTTTAAAATTACGATTTATTAAGAGTAATATAACAACATTTTCTAACCTTTTCTTCCTAAATACACCGAAATAACATTAAGTAAAAAAAGAAGCGAACGAAGCTGCGAGGGGCCACTTGTAATATCTTTATATTGAAACCGTAATAACCTTATTAGACTTCCGAGCTGGTGTGGTAGTGACGATTCAAGAAGAGTTGCTATTTTCATTTTTCAATTTTTTGCTATTGTATTCCGTACATAGCAGGGTAGGTAAAGTGAACATAGTGTTCAAACACTCCGTTTCCCACTTTTCCGAATATTCGAGGCATTGTATATTAAGTGGCAGAACTCAACGCCGAGCTATTGTGAACATTGTTGAATAATTGCTTTGGTGAAAATATTAATAAATAATAATTCATTTTCCCGAATTAAGACCGAACCCACAATCTTCGCGTTACAGTGACAACCTTGCGCCCCTGTGCCACGATGGCCTCGATATACATGATATATACATGTAATAAGAATAATAATCAAGTAGAATGCAGACGAAGCCGCGAGCGCAACACTTGTTTATTAAATAAGTGTTCATAGTAAGAGTTCTTTTTAATGGACCATAAACCGTTGGTTCCAATAAAATTAGTTAAGCACGATCGTTAGTATCGACACTGACGCTAACAATATACAAACACTTTGTTAAATTACTTGAGACCTTTCAATATTGACGATAGGATCTTGTCTGGGATTTTTTTTATTAAAGAAAATGCTTTGCCTTGTGGCCTGAGTGGCCGTCGTAGCGCAGGAGCGCAAAAGTGTAACTGTAACGGGTTCGTTCCTCACTCGGGGGTATGAATTGTTATTTATTAAGTATGTATTTCCCTGCTCAACACGCTTATACTTACAAAAATTCTGCAGATCGTGAAGAAACGAGTGTCTTAATACTAGTTTCCCTCTGCCTATCCTGCTATCAGTGGGATGGAGTTTAAAACTGAAAAAAAATCTATAATCTAATTATCATATATCTTGTGTCAATAATTCACTCGATTCGATACCCCCGTCGGAAAGTGAATTGTTTGGATTTTCTCGCTCTGGAAAAAAAAGGCAATGCATGGCGTTGATTTTTGCCACATAGTATGCAATGTTTCGAACATTGGACGGAAAGTGACGAACGGAGTGTGTTAACACTAAGTTCCCCCATAACTATCCTGCTATTTGTAGGATATAGCGTAGAGTTATTTTTACTCATATTTTAATATATGAAAATGATCAAATTAAAATATTTATTATTTTCTGAAATGCAACCAATATACAGTATGTACTTGCAATTTGTTCTCGAAACGATTTCTACCTCGAAATGTAACACCTGCACTCATACATGTTTCAATGTAACCAGCGTATATTCTTATAAGAAAATGAATAAAAACTTTAGGGCTTTTATATTATTTATCTTCATAGTCGGTGTATATAAGAGATAACAACTAAATGGAAAACGTTCTTCCTTTGTCAAAAGTTCTTCTGTTGTTTTGAAGTCGGTTAACAAGTAAAGCCCATTTTAATTGATCTTTCTTAAAACTCTTTCGTTGAAGTATATATAACCGTTACGTATAATTAAGTTAAAAACCAAACATACAACGTATGTTTTCAATGTATCGTATATGTATATACCGCAGGTATATAAAAATAACTTAAAGCAGACGTATTTTTATTCAGTATTTGATTCATCATAGCGTTATGGTTCCGCGTTTAAATTTGAAAATCGGCCTCAGCTCATAAATAACATGGTAAAATGGTGGGAAAGCTGATAATGAAATAAAACCATAACATATAACGGGACAAGAAACATCCCTTCACTACTATCATATATTTGTATATAACACACGCTTACATAATTAATCAACGCAAACGGGCTTTACCCATTCTAAACTTAGGAAGCTTTACAGCCTCGGTTTATTTTGACTCTATGCTGTACCAGAGTGTATACAGCGTGTATTCAGCGTAAATTTGCTATTTATTATTTAAAAGACTAAAATAATATTGCAACACGAACTCTCCTCTAGTCCTCAATCAGTCATAACAATGAAATGAAATCATAAAATAATTTTATGTTACCCATTATAGTACAGTCATCTCTTATACTATTCTCCTTGCCAGATCCTCACCAGGTCGACTCCAACACGCTACTATGTTGTTTATACTGGAAGGTAACTTTGTTAGCCAAAACAGCACATGTTGAGTTTGACATTTATGTGGCTGTAAAGTTTCATTTCTATCTAACTTGGTAACGTTACATTATTGCAAGATAAGGGCCAGATGTCACAAGCTGACAAGTTATTACATTTTATCTTTACATTTACTCGTATGTAAGTGTAAACTCAAAAATATAGTGCATGAAAAAGTACAACCTTATGTGTATTCTACTATAATAATTAAAAAACCAATTTTTTACAAAAAACAACACTGAAAATATATGTTTATATGAAAAATGTCTTTGTAAATAGTTCCTATGAACTGTGAAGTTCGATACTCTTTGATATACTCTTCGATTAATTAGAAAATATAAAGGAATATCTGATATAAGAGTAGTAATATGATTGGAGCCTGAGTGTCCTTCAGGAGGATCAAAGCATTGAACAGATGGATGTTATACCAAAGTTAAATAGAAATCGGATGAGGAAAAGCACTCACGATGTTATTTGTAGGGTATAGCGTGAAGCTTAAAAGAAATACAAAAAAATCGACATAAAATATATAAAAAACGAGTGAACATTAAATGCAGTTTTAAATTGTATATAAGTAATTGCAATAAATATAATATTAATAATAGAAACCTTCCCTGTCGAGCTCTTCCCATCGATCCCTCGGGACGTATTTCATGATTGTTTCACATAAATTGAATTACTGACGTCCCGGTGGACGTTGTTGTACAAGAACTTACAAAAGCAGCTTATTTTAAAGAGAGTTAGGAATGAATACGTTAATTTTGTATGTTCATGTTAATAAAGAAGAAGCAAGTTAGTCGCGATGCTTGTGAGTGTCATTTATAATTGGAAGATTGTTTTTTTTTCTATTCTTTTTATTATTATTTTTTTTCAATGCTGCATTATAAGGTGCGGCATTGAAGTCTCTAGGGAGGTTGAATGGGTAAAAAACGTAGAACAAAATTACTTAACACTGGACTGTCCGTTTGTATCCTCTTTAAAAAAATAATAAATGACCGTTCGTTTGGTCAATCAATTGGAGAAAATGAAAATATTAAATACTTTCCCCAGTTGGAATCGATCCCAAAACCTGTCGCGTTTACAGTGGCACAGTCGATCCCTGACCCACGACTGTCTTCAAAATACTATATACTTATATAAATACCTCCACAAGCAAAGTAAGCAAACCCTAGCTTAGACTCATTTGATAGTTAAATACAATGTATATAATATAGAATACTAAAGCACACTGGAATCGTAAAATTTTTGATCAGACGAAAGCAATTAAGTCACATTTCGTTCTAAGTTCATCGATTACGGCGGGGCTTGTACCCTTCATTGCGGACAGATGCGTTTGTAAAATAAATTGAAATTATAATTGAAATTGTATTTAATTTAAATGTTTTATTTATATAATATATATTGATAATATTGAAAATTTGACATACAATAATTTACATTTATATTTATATAAGAGTAGTGTATTATTTTTTAATTTCTTAGGAAAACTATCAGGAAAAGCGCGGTGGTAAGCTCCTCCACTTTACACACAAAATCACGTAAATTTAAAATTTAACACTAAGTTCCCTTCTGTAGTAGGCTCTGACTACTTTGCTACATGCGGGATACAGCGTGAAGCGTTAATGGAGGCTTGTTTCATTATCATAACAGATTTTTAACTGGACCCCGTATTTTAGAACTTATTAACTTAACTATACGCTCACAAAATAAGTATTTCTTTTGTTTTATAATTTATCTTACAGATCCGATTTTGCCGCTCAATTTCCGCCATATTTTTGAGAACTTGCGTATTGAGGTCGTCCCAGAGAGGGTGATGAAAATTTAATAATTTCATTTTCTCGCTCTGGTAATGAGGCAACGCGCGGCGTTGAGTTCCAACACTCAAGACGCAATGCCTCAAGAATTTTTCGAAAAGTGGGGAATGGTATCTCATCATTAAATTCCCAGGTCATGCTTGCCTACAAATTTAGGTGTGGGATACAATGTGAAAGAGAAAAAAAATCATTTCCCCGAGAGAGGATTGAACCAACAACAACATCACAACGAGAACCGCCCCAAAAATAATAAAAAATATATTCCATATATTAAATTTATTAAATTAATATTATCCTATACCTACATAGTAAATGCAGTTAACCTTTGACATTTTAATGAATCTCCTCATTTTGTGTAACAGCGAGATAACTTTAACGGGCATAAGATTAGCAGTAAATTTAACGACCACTCGGACTTTTATAACTCGATGTGATCTCATACTTGGAAAGAGTATCTATCTATGGTTTGTTAATAGAATTTTTTCACTAAATAATCGCGGTGGGTGTTGGTTTTTTTTTTTTTTGTAGCTTCACGCTGTATCCCGCACGTAGTTTACTATATATGGGAATTGGGTAGGAATAGGGCTCCACCCAAAATCTTGAATAATTATATTTAAAACATTTTTATTTTGCCAATTTAGTGAAAAATGATAGCGTTTATAAGCGAGCTTGTATCCTGACATACACTGGCTAACTTATTGGCCTTACCTTTGAGCGCAATCTGTCCCTTTTTCTCGGCCTATCCTGCTTGATAGAGGATACAGAGTAAAGCAAAAAATATATATAAACATAATATGAAAATTCAAGTGCTTTGCATTGTCGATTAGTCACTCAGTAATGGTAAAGTTTTAGATAGATAGATAGATAGATAAATATTGTTAGTTTTAAATGGCTATCAACAGAATGGACTATTTCCATGTCCTCCAAGTATAAAAGCAATGTCGCTAAGGCAATTACTCGCTATGAAGCTTTTAGTCTAGGCTGAGTGAGGCACTTCCACCTTGCCTAGATTACTGTATCAATTTTCTCTTGCATTGATATAAACTTTTTTAGCTTAACGCTGAACTCCACATATAACACGGGGTAGACTAAGGGTATTTGGAAACCTAACCTTTTCCAATTACAACACTTCCATTACTCATTTTCCGTTAAGTTTGACTCCCACCATTGAACACAAAACATCTGGAACAATAGGCAGTGCATCGATAACGATTTCTCCCGTGTACTCTTTTTTACAAAATGCATAATAAAGCTAAAAAAAAATCGTCATTGTCGTAATTAAATAATATAAAAAGTATATAAATTTGGCGGGAACAGAAAGTGTCTGAATGGTAATGGAGTATCTTAACACTACATTTCCATGTCACATGCGCCTTGGCTTTGTGGGAGATCAAGCGTGAAACTAAATAAATCACACACATCTTTTTTAGTGTATTTCTATTTAATCACGCGAGTGATGTCGTATGTAAAAAAGCGAGTAGAAATATAAATAAAAATTCAACTTAATGTTTTTTATCAGATTTTTTTTCTTAATGTCTAACATATATAAGCCTCTATATCCGTCGTGGCATAGTGGCACAAGGGTGTCGTGCGTAAACGAGACGGTTGTGGGTTCGATTCCCACTCGAGGAAGTGAAATATTTCTTTACGTTCATATTTCCATTTTTCTTCGCCCAGATGTCGAGGCAAACCGCGGCGTTGAGTTCTGCCACTCAACTCGCAATACCTCCAGAATTCAGCAGAAAGTGAGGAACGGAGTGTCTTAACACTGAGGATCCCTCCCTGCCTACCCTGCTGTATGCGGGATACAGCGTGAAGCTGAATATATATATGTATATATATATTAAGTAAACTGTATGTACACCAACAGGTCATCGACCAGCCATAGTGTTATTTTCAAAACGTTATTTACCAACTTTCATCTTGTCAAGCAAAATGAAATTGTTTACAAAGTAAGCTGTTGTAGCGCCGAGTAAACATTTAATGTAAAATGAAAATTGGTTGCACATTTTCATTATTTTTTTAATTTTATTTTGCATTATTTTAATTGAATTAAGTTTTTGTCATCGTTGTGGGCCAATGGCACAGTAGTTGAGTAGTGGGTTCTCTCTGCCCCAGTCCTGCTGTGTGCAGGATAGAGCGCTGTAATAAAAAATAAAACAGAATTTTTCAATTTGAGACTCTTTCTTTTTAACTATAATATGTCAAAGTACAAAGTGAAAGTACTAAGAGGGAAAAAAAATTGAAATTTAAAATGAATAACTTACTTTATCAAGAATCAAACGGTTGTAACATAGGTCACATCAATATTTTTTTAGCTTCATGCTGTTTTCTGTATATAGCAAGATGGGAAAAGGGAATCAGCAACCTAATGTAAATAATATTAATATATAAAAATGTATAATTTCGTATGATTTTGTGAAAAAACGTAAAATTATCTTAGTATCAAGAAATCTTGTTCAGACCTCAGTCTATATATAGTACCTGTACGGTAAGGCTTTAGACGTTCATACCATAATTCAAATGGCTTAGGCAGAGATTAACTAGTGGTAAGACTCTTATAGTGCACCGTTCAATTTCTCACTCAGAATACATAATAATTATTTTAATAATTACACACTTAAACAAACATACACACATAAATATATATAATATATATTATATTGTAACCAACCGAGTTTTTTTAAAATGCGTGACGTAGTCGACTTGCTTAAATTCAAACGTACAAAACTTTAAGCTTTATCATCCTGCAGTTTGTGTCACTTTGCTTTTCTATTACTTTTGGTATTTTGTTAACTTTTTTTCTTACTTTCATTTGCTGTTCTCATAGGTATTGGTGCGGAACCCTTCTATTTATTATTTTCTTGTGTGCGTTTCTCACTCGCACTTGGCCACTCGCAATCTCCATACAGAAAACAATTACAATTAACATTTCCTCAGCTTATCATATTACCATACATACATAAAAATGCCAGCTATTTTCATCGTAGCATTTTATTTGAACACTTGCAAATTAAATTAATTAATATACATACATAAATAAATCTGTTTTACTTTGTTTAATTTAAAAGGATAATTTTATTAGCTGTTGTGGAATAATTGAAACACTTTCAAGCGGTAGTTTCATTTATATACAAATTTTATGCTAATATTATGAAATTGGACAGTCCGTTGAGACCGTCGTGGCACAGTGTTTCAACGTGTATTTTTTATTCCTCATTGCGATACACAGATAAGACGCGGCGCTGAGTTCCGCAACTCAACGGCTCAGAAAGAGAAGAACGGAGAAGAACGGTGATAACAGTAGGTTTCCTGTGCGTACCCTGAAAGCGTGTACTTGAATAGTTTGTCAGGTAACATGTATTGATCTCTATATGAAGATACATGTATATTGTTCTTAGTAGACTGTGAAGACGACAGTATTTTTTGGATTTTGTAATTAGCCGACTTTAAAAAGGAGAAAGTTATGATATCGGTTTTTAAGTCTTTTTTAAATGACTTTTCTTACATAAATTATCTCTGATGTAGTATTACGGCCACACCACAAAACTGTAACATGATAAGTATATTATCTCAACATAAAATTTTAATTTTTTACCTCATTGCTTTATAACTATATACCTATATCATTCTTATAATATGTAAGTACCATTTGATATAAGAGCTTTTATTTCATTTACCCACTTCAATACTAAACTTGGACATGTTAAAATCTCGAGAGGTTTAATAAATTTAGCTTACGCAACGGAACTCAACGATACGCCATACACAATTGTATCTGCATGAGGCAATCCTCATGCAGACTATGAAACCATACATTTTATTTTCTTTTCTTTTAGTCTTTATATTTTTATCAAGGTTGCTTTTTATCAAGTAAAATAACATATTCTCTACAAAGAGAATTCTTATAAGGCGTGAAGTGACTTCAATTTATCTGGAGCGTAAATCACGTTAAATTGCAAGATGCCGTCAAATTTAGGGATATTTCCTAACTCAGGACGTCAATTCTAGATCCTTTTCATATCTACATTTTATTGTTGGATTTTCATATATTTTAGATTTTTTTTCTATTTGTATGTGTTTTCGCATTTAATCACATCGTATCTCAGATATAACAGGGTAAGGAGTGGGAATATTAAGACACTCCGTTTCTGACGTACCGCCTAGTTCTCAAGACATTGCATGTTATGGGTGAAATTCAACGCAGCTCTTTATCTGCGGACGTTCGTTGTTTACTCTATAAATATTATAATTCTATAAAACGCTGTCTAACTATAGTTGACTGATAAAAAATACAAACAGGAACACTCTTTAAAATATCGATTTAAAGGTCTTTTTTTCACAAATTACTCTTGGAAAAGAATCACCAGTATTTTTATTCTCTAAAGCTCCAGAAAGTGTTTATTATAATTGAAAGTGTTTATTATAAGCAGACTGTTAGTTTTAAATTTTTATATGATAACAAAGGAATATTATTCAGCTACATTGAGGTAACAGTCATTATGTTTTTGCCAATTTGATCTGGCTTTTTCCATAAAACCACAAATTCCACAAAAATTGTTAAGCCACTGAAAACGATTGAACGTACATGGAGTGAAATATACTGATATCCCCCATCGTCCCCCACCCATAGACGACCGTTGATCCGTCGATCGACATCCTGTATACATAAATTATATTATGTTTCTCAGTCATAATTCACGGGTTCAAAAGAACCCGGTCTTTTGGAAGGCTTGCGTGGGGGCATAGGTTCAACACGTAGAGGCCCCTTAGAAAATATACAAATGTTTTACTGTGACGCATCAGCCGGGATCCATCTCTGGGTAAGCACAGGTAATTAATTGCCCAGAGATGGTCGCCGGTTAATGCGTAGAAACCATGAACAATGTGGAAATCTAAACGAGGACTATGGAATGGAAATTGCATGGACTGACTACTGGGCTATTGAATGAGACTAACGGACGTCCGCCTTTACAATAGTCTCAAATTATATATTATTATATATAACACTGAGAGTATTTCCATGATATCAATAGCTTCTAAGAGAAACCCTTCAGATTTGAATTCAAGAAAAAATACAAATAAAATATTCAAGTCAATTTCGCTTGAGACTCAAAGCCATTTATTTGCTTGTGGCATTATTTCATATATAAAAAATATATTTTTTCATCTCTCCTTTTTTTAACGTTGTAAATAGATTGAGATAATTCATTCTGTTTTTCCGTTATTTAACCGATATTTTGTTTGAAATATATTTATTTAATATAGTTTCACGATACAGATCCTACGAATGGTGGAGCAGACAAAGGGAACCTGCTTCAAGTCACGTATGATCAAGATTCGAGCTGAGCTGCGCTTCTCGTTACCGGAGTAGAACAGTGGAAATAATGAGTGATTAGGGACATATAGGAAAATAAAATTTATAGTGTATTCAGAAAAAAATCTGAAAACTATACATTATTGGTTAAATTCTAAAAAATAATAACCTTAGAAGGGGGGCCGCTAGTTCAAGTGAGATATCAGTTGAAATGGCTCTGGCTAAGGCTAAGCTTAGTTGGCTGAGATAAGTCTGAATTTCTGAAAAAAAATCGAGACCTCTCTTTAGAGGCGGAACCTTCGATTGACGCTTGTGCAGCTTGTTTTCTTTGTCGTAGATTAGATTTCCACTTGAGAAAACGAAATTTTTATTTTCAGTTACTAGCTCTGGTAACGAGGCAAAATGTGGCGTTCAGTTCTGCTTCTCAACTTGCATTGCCTCCATAACTAAGTGAAAAGTGTGGAACGAGTGTCGTAAAAGGAACGGAGGGTCTTAATACTAGGTTGCCAAGTTCCTCGTCACTACCCTGCAAGGTATAGGATACAGCGTGAAATTTAAAAAAGCTTGATCATTTACCAACACGAAAATTATATAAAAAATAATAAAAATATATATTATCAAAAAAAACAAAACTAACTTGAACTATTATTGAGATAGTTTAGAAAGATATTTCGTCTACTGAAAAACTGTAAATGAAAATACTTTTGAACTAACTTTGTGTTGATTCTGCGCGGGAAAGCTGAAGCTTCAGTCTCCATACAACCTCCGTAAGGGTTGGTACTGTACTGTACTGTATTGTACTGGTAGTACTAAGAAATTACGATTTCAATAAAAAATACGATCTTAATAACAAAAATACGATTTTTATAAAAACACACGATTTGTGCTGTGTGTTTGTGTTAAAGTGGAAGTTTAGTTTTCGAGCTTTACATGGTGAGTTCAGAGCCTTTTCATGTATTTAAGTTTATTTTAAGTGCTGTGGTTTTGCAATTATAAATCTTAGTTAAGAAATAAAATGAAAGAAATTGAATAGAGGCTGAAGTATAACTAGTTATAGTTAGTCTCTTTTTTCTACTTCACGTTGCATCCCATATATCACAGGGTAGGGTTTTCCACTTTGAGACGACTTTTCGAGGCATTGTGGTTTGAGTGGCGGAAATCAACCCCGCGATTAGCCTTGTTATCACAACGTCGAATATCGTCGACTTAGAAGATTTTTTAACGAGAATTCATAATAATTTTATTAGTTTAATATTTTATTGAGATACATATTTTTAACTGAAATGGCGTTAAACTCCGTCACTTAACACGCAAAGCCTCAAGAATATGGTGGAAATTGTGGAACGAAGTGTCTTACCACTAGGTACTCTCTCCCTAGCCTGCTGTGTGCGGGATACAGCGTAAAATTGATTATGCATATGGACTTAAAGAAATTAATTTAATACTCTGCATACCTCTTTGCAATTTTGATATAACTTAATATGATATTTTTCGCTATACTTTATTAATTTCAGGTAATAACCTGATGAAAGTATTCTGACACTAATTGAAACTGTTATTTTTTTTGCCTTTTTATTTAAAAAAGCCTTATCAATGTTAATGTAGCTCATATCAATCTATATCAAATAAAATTAGAGTATTTAGAGATTACTCTTTTTTTTATTATCTTTACAAGAATTTAAAGCTACATTTTTAAATATAATCATTTCAATGTTGGAAATAACAACTAAATTTAATTATATTTGAACTTTAATTTTGAAATATACAGTTATATTTTAAATTAACAATCGTTTAACGCAAATATTTTCTCTATGAATACTTTTGAATTAGAACAACGTTGAAGTAGTCACATTAGATGGGATTCAGAAATTAAATGATATTTGTTCTTTAGAAATCCAAGCGTCCGACACAATTTTCAATTTAAACTTGGTTTTTTTAATTTACTACGCTAGAACATCATTTAATGTTATTTGTCGTCTGCAACTGTTTGCATATAAATATGTGAAATGTAAAACCTGATTTTCCCATAGGAATTTAATAAAGATCTTAATGCTTGCTACTCTAGCAACGTGTCCAATTTGTACATTTCAAGGCTTTATTTTTTTATATGCGTTGTCTGTCGGTCACTCCTTAATGGAAGAGTCTTATATACTTAGATTATAGATAAATAGAGGGCAAGCGGCGTGGCGCTATTACGCCCATTTTCTTTGCTCTGGTTATGAGGCGTTGAGATTCACCACTCAACACGCAATACCTCAAGATGTTGGTGAGAGTTGGCGGACGAAGTGTCTTAACGCCAAGTTTGCCAGGGTCTACTGAAAATGAAAAAAAATAATTGAAGATGCCATCGTGGCGCAGTAGAATATACTTTTAATGTAAACTTGTACCTTTACAGTATACTCTTAATGTAAACGCTAAGTTATGAGATCGATTTCCATTTGGAGAAATTAATTATTTTTATATTTTCCTCAGATACACACAATGCGCTGTTGAATTCTGTCATTCAACACGAAATGTTTCAAATTCGGGTCACAACTGTAGTACAGATGGAATTGACATTAGGCTCTCTGATTACCCAACTATATGAACTATGAAGGATAAATTAAAATAATTTTTAAATACTTTAATTATAAGAAAAACTCTGACTACATAAACAAAATGACTATATTCAGTAACGGGCCATCAAAAACTTTACAATTACAAAGGAACAAAGAAACGAATTTACATACGTACCTGTCAATATTCTAAAATATATAGATTTATTAATAATAAAAATGAAAACAAACAAATTTTAAGCTAAATTTATCAGACATTGTACATTAGCAGAACTAAATGGCGCACTTTATCTTGGGGCTAGATAGAATAGAAAATATAGTTCACCCCCCGAGTGGCAATCAACCCCACGGGCCATGTGGAATGTGGTTAAAAGATTGTTTAATGTTTTAATTGTGCATCTTTAATTGCACATTGCACATTGGAGCGAGGATAATAAGGAAAATTTCTGTACTCTTTACATTTCATAAACTCTCCTCTTTATATTATACTTTACAACTTAGTATATTTTTGCTAAAAATTCTATAAATATAATCTATAACTTGAATAACATTTAAAAACTAAAAAAGTAGTTGTATCGAAGGAACGATTTTGAAAACAAAAACGTTCACTAAATTACTAACTCACTTATTTCACTCACCCCACTCACTTTTTAATATTACTCAAGCATCGGATAGCGTCATTCAAACTGTCATAAAGTTCTAAAACTCTTTATTATAATATATTATAACATCAATTTATGATTTTCCTTTTTCCGTAAAAGGCACTTAAGCTTTTCAACTTCTAAATTCAAAGGCTTGGGCCGTAGGTTGATATATTAGTCAATTAGTCAGTTTCCCGTCTTCAATGTGTGGGAGTGGATTGTATTTGAAAATATAAGTGCTATAAATTATTTCATCATTTATACTAAAAATATATCGCACTATGACAAAATAACATATAGTACCACGATTTATTTTATATAATATAATATGTTTTTTTAGGAATTATATATTTTTATAGCAAGATAAACATGGAGAGCTTAGCGTTTAGACTCAAGCCACTTCATTCTCGATTTCCGCCCAAATTCGTGTACGTAGACATTAAATTCGCCAATCTAGTAGAGGAATTTAGCAGCGCTCTCTATCATACTAGATTCAATTTTTGAAGTCTTATCCTGTATTTCACGCATAGCAGGCTAGTCAGAGGGAATTTTAGTATATAATGTTAATACTCTTCCTTACGTGTTGCGTTTGTGCGTTGAGTGGCGGAACTAAGCGCTATGGTTTGCCTTCTTACCAGGGGAAGAAAATACGGAAATACTAATTATTTAATTATCGTACTGTGAATGAGATGGTTTTGGGTTCGATTTCTACTCGGGGAAATCACATACAACCGTTCGGTATACAGGTGCATGTTATGCCTCTACTCCACAATGGCCTCAAGATCCTATAGACAGCCTATATAATATATATTAAGCCCGATATATATTCTATTTTATATTAAGTTACCAGCATCTATGATATCCTTTACGTATTTGTATATTAAATTTTATGATTTGCATGTAAAGCAAAGTAAACAAATAAACTAACTATCACATTTTTCCATTTTTAGTAATCTAGATAAAAGATCTTGAACAAATATTTCAAGAAAATATTTAAGTATAAAATGTATGTAGATTATAAAAAGTGGGAATCGAACCCACAATCGTCACGTTACAGTCACACCCTTGTGCCACTAAACGAACTCTTCAGATTATATCTCAAAGAAGTAGCTTCTCATACTAAATATGGAAATGATGTAGTGTGTTGACAATTTATATATAAGAAAAAAACAATTTGGCAAACATAACTACATATTACTGGAAGGTTGAAGTAACATTAGTCTTGTCATAAGAACTGATATATGTAATCACCCAGAGGGATTTATATCTGCGAGTTTTCTATCTATTAGATTTGTTTTTATTTCATCGAATATATTATACATTATTATTTATTTAGCTTAATGCTGTGTCACATACATTAGAGGGTAGGCAGAAAAATCTTGGAACCTAGTGTTAAATAAGACCCGTTAGTTTCACACTTTTCGGCGAATTCGTTAGACATGCGTGCAGAGTGGGACTCAACGCAGATTGAAGAAATGGAGAAATTAAACCATGTGCTTGTTTCATAGATTTTATAAATGAAAATGGCATCTCGAGATCGATCTTAGACTTATGAGCGGTTTATAAATACCGCCCCGAGTTCTATTTGACCACGTGTACCAAACCTCAGACAATTACAACGGTAAATTATATTTAAAATACACATTACATTACACTTGACATATATATTAGATAAATATATATACAGATTTTCATTCGAAATGCTCGAAGATTTTTGCTTTTAATGTAACTCACAAATCACGCTTTGTAAGTCTTTCTATACATTTCTGCCGATGTTTGATTATTTCTATATTCTGTTATATAACAGGAAAGATATTAATAGAATACGTTACCAAATAAATATCAATAATATTTAGTCAGTATAATATTTATATTTTTTGTCATCTCAAACAATACAAATACAAAAGAAATTTGATAATACCAATTAATGAGGCGTCGTAGCACATTGCCACAACGTTGTCTAAATGTAACAGTTACGTGTTCGATTCTAATCTACTCTACTAAAAGTAATGATTTTATTTTCATTCTCTACCTCCAATAAGAAGACAAAGCCCGTCGTTGAGTTCCGCCACTGAACGTGCATGTCTTGAAAATTAGACGATGTGTGGGAAACGGAGTGTCTTAGCAGAAGGTTGCCTGAACTTATTTTAAATCTTGAGTTTAAAAATATCAACTTACTCCATTCCCAGCTTTTCCATTCTATTTACGAGACATCGACTCCGCGCTTTATTTAGTTACCAGAGAGAAAATTAATATAATTCGTTACATATTATTTTTCCTTCCCAAATCGAACCCACAGTTATCGTTTACAGACACTGTATTGCTGTGTCCTGATGGCCTCTAAATATCGTGATATACGACACAATAGAAAATAACTTGGTTTATTTGCGGAAAGTATTTCATTTTATCTTCCACTTCGTCTTACACTAACTTTTTGCAAGAAAAGTCAGAATACGCTTCAACAATGTTTCCAATAGAGGCGCCATTGTAAGACTATACTAATACATTGTATTATGTGATGAGGTCGTCGTGATGCAGAAGTACATGCGTGTGTGTTTCTATTCCCACTCGAGGAATGGAATATAAAAATAAATATTTTATGCAGGGTAAGCGTAGGGAACCAGATATTAAGAACCGTAAAATTCAGTTTTTCATCTGAGCTCGAGCTCTTACACTCGCCAGCACACCCCCACCACCTCCATAACGCAGATATACATACGTGTATATATAAGATAACTACTCACAAATAGTTGTTTTTGCTTCAGACTCTTTTGTTCTGGACGTAATGTATGTTTAGATAAGTTAATTTTCCTATTTTGAGCTAATAAAAAGAAAAATATTGAAAATATCTGTTTTTTACGTAGCTAGATTGTTTATGATTTCTATTTATCCGATACAAGTTTCATACTGTGTGCTTTACTATACGATTATAATATTCTCAAAAAAAATTCCCTATTCGCCTCGCATTCGCGCATATATATATACATCCAAATAAAATGAACAGTCAGCCACATGCAACTTTGAGAGCCAGTGACCTAAAACTAAACTATTTGAACTTGCAACCATTACAAATGTTCGACGATGCAAGGCCTGACCTGGTGCAGCAGAGCGGAACATTTCCTGTCCATTCTGTTACATTTTAAATTATCTAGCTAATATTATATGCTATGAAGGAGTATTATTTTTAGTTTTAAGTTGTAACCCGTATGTAGTAGTAGTAGGCAGTTTATATCACTCCCATCCCCACTTTCCACTCAACTTTCGTAACATTACGTGTAGTATGGCAGAGCTCAAGGCCGCGTATTGTTTTAAATACCGAACAAGGAAATAATACATTAGTTCCAGTTCAAGATTTCAACAAGAAAAAAACCATATTCAAAATGTAAATAATGTGCAAAACGTGATATTTAAAAATTTAATACTAATCGCGTTCAAAACGGAAAGAAAATGGAGCTTAATTTCCTAAGTAGCTTATACAAAATTTCACGTTAAAAGAACATTTGAAATAGATTTAAGCAAAATTAAAATACAAAATAAAATTTTATGATGATATGGCGAAGTTATATTTTGAATTTCGAATTTATTTTGTGACTGTAAATGTGACTGTGGGTAAGATTTACCATTCGATGGCAAATTCGAAAGATTTTTATGTTTAGGCTTCATGCTGTATCCCTGCATTTATTTTCTACCTAATTTTAGAGGCATTATGTGTTGAGTGTAAAACATAAAATTTAAATAAATATTATTTCATTTTCTCGAGTGGGAATTGAAACCACAACCAAACGCGATTATATTCACACACTTGCGCCCCAGCGCCTAAAATAAGTGAAGAACTTCCTATATACAAAAAAAGACCCTGCAAAAACATACAAAGGGAAAAAAATTATGCAAAGTTTAATATCAGAAAGCGATTTGAAGCGCTTGAAAAATGGTGTAAAGTTCGTGGGTCGTAGAGTGAATGCTTTTTGATTGTAATTTATATATCGCCATTACAGTTTTGAAACAACATTAAGTTAACTTATTCATTATACCTGGCAGCTAAAAAGAAGTTTTTTTCCCTTTATTTTATATAATAATAATATTATAATTTTAGATAATATTGATGAATAATATTTGGAAGATACAGCTCGGGGTTAAGTTCAGCATCTCAATTACTGATATTTCATATATGGAAAATTAGACGGAAGGTGATGTCTTATCACTTGTTCCCTCCGAACACGCGGTTATTCGGGGTTAAGCGTGAACTTGATTTTTAATAGCCATTCAATATTTAAATACGAAATCTTACATGTAAGAATACCATATCTTCAAAATTACGATGATACTCAATTTCAAAGATATGCCTTTTATATACACTTCATATGAAAATTCTTTTGAAACATAAGTGAATTTAATAATTATTTTACGTGTAAACATTTTTTTTAAACATGTTTTTATTTTTCGTTTTCACGCCCTTTCCCTCACGACAAGTTAGGTTGAGCTTTTTTTTTATGGGAGAGGACAAGGCAAACGAGCGTTCGGGTCACCTGATGGTAAGTGATCACCGCCGCCGCTTCTCTTTCATTTGTTTCTGCTTTCCATCCGTATTCGAAAATAATTAATTTACTCAAGTAACGATTGAACCCACAGCAGTCGCGCTTACGGTAAGTTCAACCATTGCGCCATATTTGTAGATAGTATTTTTTCATCATCAGTCCGATTTCCGCAGGTGACGCCGTTGCTGCCTTCGACATGCTGTCAAGCTGCCATGTATCACTTGCAATTTCTCAGAGACAGAGCACCCTCTTCCCTATCCACCTGGTATCGCTGTAGACGGGCAAACAGCATTATATTCGTTTCATAGAAAACATCCGTTATCAGTGATAAGATATTCTCGTTCAGACAAAGTTTGGCGTTGATTTCCACTATGGTTTGTTTTAAAACTTCCCACGGCTGCAGTAACTAGAAAAAAAAACAAATATAGATACTAAGTTCTTGTAGAGATAAGGTACATTAAATAAATAAAAAATAATATATAAAAATAATAAAATAACAGGCTAATAATAAGTAATACAAAGATAAAAAATAAAACACAGTATAGTATTACTGACATGACTGAGCGATTTCATTGATTCATATTTCTTTGATGTCTTAAGTCTTAAGAGCTTTTTAAGGAGACAAATTGTCGCCACTTATTTGTAAGTGTTTCAACCTTAACTTATAATATAGGCATAATAATATACTTCTTCTCTTTTTTCTGAGCTTTCTCAACGAATCTAGTCTTAAGACACTCCGTTCTCCATCGTGCACCGAATTTTCAAGGTTTTAATAAATAACAATAAATATGAAGTTCGTTTTCCTCGAAATCAGAGACAAATAGAGAGAATGATTGTTTCATTAATTTAGGAATGGCGGAACACAATTCCATGCTTTGTTTGACCGGACCGGAAAATTTAATAATTTAAATATAATCATTCTCCCGATTTTTCTCTAATTTCGAGGAAATCGAACTTATAACCATCCTATTTACAATTAGACTATACCACTAAGGAACTACACCCTTAGTTCGTAATAATTTTAGCAATAACCTAGCTTATCTCCCAATCTTCATTTTTTTTCTCAACATTTTATTATTTATAAAAAAAATAAAAAATTAAATCAGCTGCGCGCTGTATCCCACTTTAAAATAGCGAGAAAACGTAATTTAATATTTAATTTCCTCGAGTGGGGATCGATTCCGATGGGTTCAAATTCATAACCGTTGCTTACAGTCTCACGGCTGTGCCCCTGCACCACGACTGGCCTCCTTACTCGTATATTACAGTTAATTTTACTAATGTGTTTTGAAAGTTTAGTTAAAATAGCAGTTATTTTCATAATTTGGCAACATTGTATGCAAAATGGAGTATATTATAATATTTTCGGTACTTACATTAATGTAAAAAGTTTAAGTTTAATAATGTAGCAATAATAATAATAAATAATTTAGTTTAATAGTAAAACAACCTAGTATCAGTCGTGGTGAAATATCAATGCGTCTGATTTTATATCGCGACGGCTTTAGATTCGATTCCCGATCGAAGGAATGATTTATTTTCATAACCTTACTCTGGTACCAAGAGAGAGTCAAGACTTAATATTAGTGAAGTGAACTGTATGCAGCTTATAGTATTTTCACCGTCGAGAGCCTGCATAAAATTATGCAATCGTAACATTAAAATATTAAATTATATTTACTTCTATTTAAAATTCAGGCTTGGTAGGAAGATAAAGCGGTACGGCGTTGGTTTCCGCTATGCTCTATTTTTTTTGGGACGTCTCTGTTCATCTGGGACTAAAAATACCAGGGAATTGAACCGTCAACCATCTACAACCATCGTCGTATTCTAATTAGTATCAACTAATAAGCTGCATAACATAATATTATTTATATTAAGATTGAAATCTTATAAGTAGAATCAACCTCTCGGAATTCTACAAAACTAAAAGCTATAATAAGGTTACACACGTTATAATATGACTTCTCTTTGCTTGTAGGTCGCTGTGGATAGAATATAGCAAATATAGTTTGCTAAGAATTACATATAACATTCATTTTTATATTATTTCAAAAACATAACTTCTCGAGGCCAACATAATTTCTTTTTCTGGGGAACTGGGGAAATTGAAATATTTAATATTTTCTTTTTCTAGTTCTGGTAATGAAGTAAAACGCGGTGTTGACTTTTGTTCGTTCAACACCTTGATGCCTCCAAAATTTGGCAGAAAATAAAGAACGAGTATCTTAACTTCCTAACTAGGTTCTCTCTACGTATGTTGATGAGATGCTTATTTCTTTATTCCAGGTCTGTTTACATATAAGAAAACTTAACGCCTTTTTTCGCCAAGTAAAATAGACAGAGTAGAGTGAAATAATTCGTTCTCCACTTTCCACCCAATTTTCATGTAACTGCGTGTTGAGTGTGAGAACTAAAACCTCGCTAATAGAAACAGTTGTTCTACATATACTCGTAATATATAATTGTATTTATGTTAAAGTTAACATTACAAAGCGGATTTGAACGTTGAAAATTTGAGAGGCTTTTTCTCTTTGTTGTTTGTTTGTTGACTTTCGCCACATAACGAGCGATGTCATAAGGCTTGGTGGAAAATAAAGTACTTGAAAATTTTAAAAAATAAATTGTGTCATACTGCAGCCAAGCTATATCGTACCTTGTTGCACTTTGTTAGATTCAAAAGCAAGTAGCCTCTATCGGAGATTAATTATCGTTTGGATGCATTAGAATACTGGCAAGTATTTTCTTTTTGTTTTTATGCTAGGCCGCCCGCAACTTCTCACGTGTATCATGTATATCACGACGATAGGATTGTTTATCAACTTAATATTAGAGAAGTGAATTTATGAAACGAAATTTGTAATGTTATTTGCGTTTTAAGTTTAAGTTGATACTTGTCAAATTTCATTTCAACAGTTTGTGTGAAGGAGTGCCCCACACGGAACGGAATACAGAGCCGCCTTCGTTAAAAATTTCAATATTACCAACTTATCGCCACGGTGCCTTTAATAAATATCTTACACAATATTATTACAGAAATATAAAAGAAAGATTTTCAATTTGAAAACCATCGCGTAGCAAAATATTCGTTGTCGTTCATATACGGGTGTACGTCCCAGCTTGTTATTTATACTGTTAAAGAAAGCAAGATGAGGTTCTTTAAAATAAACTTACGGACATTGGAAAATAGAATAGGTTGTATATCTCAGCTTCACGCTGTATCCCGCACACAGCAGGGTAGGCAGAGGGAACCTAGTGTTAAGACACTCCATTCCTCACTTTCTGCTGTATTCTGGAGGCATTGCGTGTTGAGTGGCAGAACTCAACGCCACGTTTTGCCTCGACGCCAGAGCGAAGAAAATGGAAATATAAACGTAAATAAGTATTTTACTTCCTCGAGTGGGAATCAAACCCACAACACACAGTACAGTCACACCCTTGTGCCACTGCGCCACGACGGTGATTGTATATAATAATTCTTCAATATTTTTCATAAAAAAACTGACTTTTTCACGCATTCCAGCGGCGGAAGTTTTGTCATAGAGCACTAAACTCCACTGGTTTGATATAACGGCGTCGAGTTCAACAAATATTGAAAATATTTGCTGTACAAATTCGTTTTGGCGACCACTTCCGTTTATTGGTAAAAATATTCACACATGAGGAACTTTATTTGTTTGTATTTATATTTTAATTTCTTTCCTCTGGTGTCGAAGCAATGCGCGGTGTTGAGTTCCGTCACTCAACACGCAATGCCTCTATATTTCAGAGGAAAATGAGGAACGGAGTGTCTTAACGCTAGGTTCCCTCTGCCCACCCTACTGTGTGCGGCATACAACGTAAGCTGATATTTTTTTTATCATTATTAACTTATATCAGATTTATATCTTTTAACGGATGAGAACGGAAGTGTGTGTTTGTCCATATGAAATTACAAGTTCTAATGTCCACTGCTGTCCAGAGTGAAAAACGCATCTCAAAAATTTAACTAAGCATAAAAAACAACATTTAATATTATATTGTCAAGTTTATTATACAATTTTAAACATATGTACGAAAATTCAACATATTTTTATTTTAGATTTCTGCAAATGTCACGTCAGCATTCTAAGCACGTAACAAATATTTTTATTTTAAAGTATTCCAAATGGAGTTTGCTTGCTGTCCTTTTTATAAATTAACTTTCTAAAGAAATTGAAATTTTATTTAAAAAAGATATATATATTCCATCGGCGTAGTGCAACATTGTGTACTGTCTGCAAACGCGTTGGTTGAGGATTTAATACTGCAATGTCTCGAATTCAGGTTGGTAGTGTACCGACTCGCATACCGAGAATTCCTTAACAACTGTCAACGGGAAACATCATTTAGAAATGTTGACAAGCTTATGCTTAAGCTTACGTATGCATTTTTTTTAAATATTTACTTTTTGCACGTTTATATTTCTCTTTCTCGATTTTAGATTAATTTCATATTATAGGTACGGGAAGAATGTAAATGTAATGTAAAATGTAGATGTTAATAAATTTAATCGAATTTCATAAAAATGCAGCAAAATTGATGCAGTTGTCTGAAAAGCTTGGTGTTTTCTATATATTTTATATTAATTGCAGTTGGATACCTGTAAACGATCTCGAGATACATGTTCTTGCCAAAAAAAAAATCTTTTTTCTTTTTTAATCGCAGAACCCTAAAAATGAAAATCTGACGAAAAGGTTGTTCGTTTTATTTCCTTTATTTATTTGATAAATTTGTATATGATAAATTAAATGATATTTATTTCACTAGTTTGATTTTTTGTGTGTTTGGCTTTACAACCGTAAGTCGTTTTAAGCAGAATTGAACTAGTAACTTCAGTGGTTATATATATATATTCAGCTGCACGCTGTATCGCGCAAGTGGCAGGTAGGCCGAGAGAACCTTGTGTTAATTCACTCCGCTCCCCACTTTCCTCCAAATTTTGGAGGCATTGTATGTTGAGTGCCGGAACTCAACCCCGCACGTTGCAAATATAAAATATTTAATTTCCTCGGGTGGGAATCGAACCTACAACCTGTCGCAGTTGTCACTCTTGCACCCCTGCTCTACAACTGTTCAGGTTATTTATTCGCTCTGATTGTCTTGTACAGGTAGTTAGACCGAGCAGTTGCCAGGGTCGGCGTTTCAAGTAGCGTTTGATTTCCATTCATTCTTTTGTTCGCTGAAGATAAACGGTTGAACATTTCCACTATACGAACAAGTTTTTGTGCTCGTCTCGTATGTGTAATTAATTGTACCATATACTTTTTCAATTTCACGCTGTATCCCGCATATAGCACAATATATTATGAGTACCTAGTTTTAAGAATCTCCGTTCCTAGTTTTCCGCTGAATTTTGTGTGTTAGTGGGAATCGAACCCACAATCTTCGCATTTACAGTCACGCGCTCGATCACGCTATGATTTGCTGTAAATACGTATAACAGAAATAAATAGATATTTTTTTTTCTTTAGTATCTATTGTTTTACACGGTACTTACTAAAGAATCAAAATTTATGGTCAACTCGATGTACTCTGTATAGTTCATTTATTTTAAGGTTTGTGTTTCAGAATAGCTTTGATATATCTTATGTCTAACAAGCTATATTTTTGATTTCGAAAAGTATCTAAATTTTTTGGGAAAATCTACAGAAACTTCTGGAGAACTCTACATTGTGTCTTGTTACTTACTAGAGCTAAGAAATAGCAATTATTTATTTATTACATCTTCAGGTGAGAATTTATTTTTAATTTATTGTTTAATATAATATATATACTTAAGTTACTTAGTGTAAGTATAAAAGAAAACATAAAAGTAAAACTTCTTAACCTACATACATAAAAAACAGCCAAACTGCTTAAATTTAAATTAACAATAAATTTTATCGTGGAGCGAAGCTAATTACCTGAAATAAGGCTATTTGAATACAATCGTAATTTAGGCGAATGCCTGACAGTTCTATCCATAAAAAGGGAAAATTCATGGTAGAGTTTATTGGCGTTTTGTTTTCTTAAGGAGACATTGCGTGTTAATTTACGAAGCTTAACGCCGCGTTTTGCCTCGACACCACCGAAGAAATTAAAATATTCAATATTTCATTTCCTCGATTGGGAATTGAACCCACGACCTGTCACACGCTTGTGGCCCTGCGTCTCAACTCGCCTCAAATATTAAATAATATTTAGTATTGAAATTCACCCACAACACGTAAATAAGATAATTATAATAACAAATTCATTTAATTAATCAGGATATTTCAGAGCTTCATATACAATAATAGGCTTTTCGGTTAATGTCGTTAATTGATTTTAGTCGACAATAATAATGATACTTTAAATAGGTTATTATTGAAATAGTGGTTAACTTTATATTTATCAACAACGCAATTTCGATGCGTTTTACGGTTTTTATTAAAAAAAAGTAGCTTTACTTTTTTCTCATATCATGGTAGAACTTAGTGTTAAGACACTCCATTTTCCACTTTCTGCCGAATTCCGAAGGCATTGCGTGTTGAGTGGCAGAACTCAACGCCATCCTTTGCCTCGACATCAGAGCGAAGAAATGGAAACATCAAAGTAAATAAATATTTACTTTCTTCGAGTGGGGATCGAAGCTCATTTTTTAAGTTAACATATTAAAGCAGCTTTTACAGAAATTGAACCTATTACAAGGTAAAGCTCATTACATTTCGATGTTCGTTACGTAAGTAACACGTAATTAAAGTAAATGATATTTCGGCAAAGGCTGAGTAAAGCGCCATTCATCACGAGGCTAATCAAGAAAGAATGTTTGTTTAGAACGATAAAGTTAATGGATAGCAATTTTCGTTTTTTTTTTCTGTGTAATAAAATGGCTTTACACTGTATCCCGCATATAGCAAAGTAAGCAGAGGAAACCTAGTGTTAAGACACTCCGTTTCCACTGTCCACCTATATCCCAAACATTGTGTGTTAAGGAAAATCATTTTTTTTTTATACTTTGTGTAGATATACTCTTAGCAGGATAGAAACAAGTTTTGAAATTGCTACAATTAAAAATAAGCGTCGATGATTCGGAGGACTATACAGACAGATATATATATAAGGTATTATTAGCAGAGCATTTTTTAACACTAGATAGTAACCTAGTGTTAAAAAACTCTCTGCCTTTGTATACCATGTAGTAATACAAAGGAAAAACAAGAACTGTCCGCCCCAGTTTCACGAGCAATATATGAAAACATGACAAAATAAGTAGTTCCTATTTAATTTAATACGACGCTGTTTCCATGAAAGCTATTTCCAGCTTTTAGAGTTCCGCTCCTCAAAAAAACGGAACCGTTATATAGTATTTATGTTGAGATCGCGTGGATGAATCAAGCTGAAATGAATTAGTAAATGAATTAGTATCTTGGAACGCAGAAAAAATGAACGCAGCCAAAAGATACGAGCTTATGCACGAATTTTATTAGATTTTGTATGAAATTCACTTTCATACAAAATCTGGAGGATACTTTCCGTGGACCCACAACTATGAAATTTGGCAAGAAGTAAGAACTAGTAGTGCACATAAAGCCGAAACCACCAAAAAATATATATCATTTCATACGAGTACAAAATTAGTGCGTACATCCATAAACTTAACTATGTCAACTTTTATATTTTTTTATTTCCTCGCTTTAATAGACAAAGTGCAGCATTGAGTCCTACCATAAGAAACGTCTCAATAAGTGGAGAACAGAGTATCTTAACACTAGATTTCTTCTGCCCCGTTTCTTCTTTTTATACCATTCTTCACTGCTGCTTAAATATTACAATTTTTAAAAATTTTATAAAAGACAATAATTTACTTTTAAAACTAATGACACTTCAGGCAATAACTGAAAGAATTAAATTCTTGACAATTTAATTTAGTGTAGAAATGAAGAGTGGAAGCCATTAATCAGATATGTCTATCGAGCACCACCTCGCTTTCACGAAACGGCTTCTTGTCTTATTTAATAGTAGTTAGTTTAGTATTTTATTCTATTTAATTAATAATAGAAAGTGCGGCACAGTACATGACTGTAAATGTGACAATTGTGGGTTGGATTCGTGGGAATCGAGTGGTACGGGTAATGAAGTATATTTTTTCTTTCGCTCTGATAACACGACAAAGCGCAGTGTTAAATTCCGCCACTCAACCTGCAATGTTTCGAAAATTAGGCGTTGCATGAGGAAAGGAGTATCTTAACTCATTAAATAAATTGTGTCACTTCTGGGAATTCCAGGATAAATTAAATTTTCCTTTTTTCCGTCTTAAAATCAAACGAAAAGCTTCAGGCATATGACTTCGTATTAATATAAAAGTCATACGGAAATTGGAACCCACAATCATCTCTTAATACACAAAGCTTCTGCACCACAATTGTAAACAAAGCCTTCTTACTGACTGATATAGGTATTTAAGTTAATCCCATTATACCACTCCCAGTCTCCCACTCCTCTAGTCAGGAGGACCTCATTGATTTCTCAAATTAATTCAACAAGAAATTTCGTCAACTAAATTATTTCGGAACTGCCGCCGGCTAAATTGATTTTGAGTGTTCTGATGGGAGTGTTTTATGTTAATTATTATTTTATCATACATTTATATCTTTTATATATTCTAATAATATATTTTATGGGGAATTCATTTTTTTTAATATTTATTTTTAATGATTTTTTTATTTCTTTATCGTTATTATCCGGATTATATCTTACTACTCTGAGTGACCACGGACTACTGCAAAGTGTTTGAAACGCTGAGATTCCAAAAATACTAAGTATACCTATTACGAAACGTACGGAATAAATTCGGGTAAAGAGCTTCATTTAAAACCTATTTGATGTTTATTTTTCAATATACGTAAGGTACTTAAATGATATCGTTTTCATTAAGAAATAAATTTATATTTAATAATGTTAATGGTAATGTTTATATTTAAAATATTCTCGAATATCCGAATTCCGAATATGTATAAAAACAGTTATTAGTGATGTTGGATAGATTAAAAACAGAGAAATGAGAAATTGTTATCAAAACAATAGAGAGAGAGAGAGAGAGAGTCCACCAACAGAATACACATATTACACGAAAAAATACATTGCTAGTTTTATTTCTCTTATAGATAGGCACAATATGCACTAACATGCTATTTATATTTTAGCTATAACTTTAAAATAATCTTAAAAAAAATGACATTATATATCTATTAAGAAAATACAGATTAATGGGATCAAATTTAACTACAGATTTGACAAAAAAAGAAAAAAAAAACAAGTAACCGAAAGTGATAATGTATAAAATAAGAGAATGAGTCGAGAGTCTTTCAAATAATTGCAAATTTTTCGTTTAAAATTTCCAAAGGCATCGTACGCCACATCCAAATCACCTACGTTAGTGGCTATTTTATTATACTAGAATTTATTCCTAGCTTAGTTTTGCATAATTTTAAGTTGCTAATTGGCGTATGTTTGTTTGTGTTCATACAGAAACCTAATGAACTAACATGAGTTGTATAACTGTGGAATCGCTGCTTAGTTATTATGAATTTTAAAATTTCATAGATTTTACTTTTTTTGTATGACATTCAAATTAATTTATTTATTTATTAATAGATAAAATAGTACGAATAAGTAAACTAAAGCTATTTATTCCGAACAGGTTTGACATTTTCCACGCACAACACCGAGCACGATAAATAACCAGTACCTATAAAAATTTAAATTTTCAATTGCGTGTTGAGTGGCAGAACTTAACGCCGTGATTTGTCTCGACATCAAAATGATGAAATCAAAATATTAATTAACTAATTATAATTCCATAATAAGAATAGTTCTAACAAGAATTTCATAATGTCCGTTTGGAAAATCTGTCTTCCAATATTCGTTCAGTAAACTAGCTATGAGATACCGTAGTGGAAGCTCTACTATCAATTACAACTTAGGTCATCATTATGGACGGTTTCCAATTCAGCGATGCAATTCGTGTAATATCAAATATCTGGCTAATGGTAGTTTTGATCAGATTTGAACCAACATGTAACCAGAAATTATGCAGTTACAGTTTGTTACACTGCAGCTACAGTTTTTTTATAACTTTATATTTTATCCTTATGGGGAATAAAGTATAGCTGTAAAGGCAGAAAGCACCTAGTGTAAAGAATTCCACTTCCACTCGAATTTGAGATATTGAGTGATGAGGCTATAACGCGACGGTCGTGAGTTCAAATCCACGACCGTCGCGTTACAACACAGTGGGGATCGATCCCCACTTGAGGAAATGAAATGAGCAGAAAGTGGGGAACGGAGTGTCTTAACACTAGATTTCCTCTGCCTACCCTGCTGTGTGCAGAACACAGCGTGAAGCTGAAGCTGAGTGATGAGTCGCAGATTCATTCCCCCATACATTATCTATGAAGCTTTCAACTGTCACACTATCACTGTTTATGAGGTAGATTATTGTGACAGATGGACAGACAGACAGACAAATAGACGGACGGGCAGTGGAATCTTGATAATAATAATCATAAAACGGGATCCTAATAGAGTTCCGTTTTACCCTTTGGGTACGGAACTCTAAAAATCATCCAGCGATTGTCAGTACAATACGTCTTAAAATTAAATATATCCTTTCAATGAAATATTCAATTCAGGAATTTCAACTCGTAGCCTAAACGGTCAGTCAATCATTTATTATACTATGAAGTAATATGGCTAACGTGGCCTTATAAAGTCTATAAAGCAACGAGTTATGGACTCGACCTGAATAGAAATTATTTGAAAGAATATTTAAATAACGGAACGAAAACTTCATGTTTGTTGATGAGGATTTTAATTTTTCATTATCGCATTAAAGTGTTCTATCGTTATCGATGATATTAAAATCTATACTAATATAATAGTATAAAGTTAAAGTTTGTTTGGTGCAACGTGCTAATCTCGGGAAGTGTGGGTGAAATTGAAAAATATAAATGTAAATTTAAATATAACGTATAACAAACAAATCACTTTCTTTAACCGGTATTGGTTAATATTTTATTTCTAGCTTAATATTTTTCTGCATAACTATGAAGACACAAACAACGTAGTGGCAATTTACTCCATTCTCTGATCTCCTTCTGAATGTGAGACATTGTGTGTTTGAAAATATAAGCAATCATCTCTCAGTAGTTATAAAGTTAAAGTAAAGCTCAAAATTTTTATTCAAAATAAGGAATGACATATTTTATTCTTTTACCACCAGTTCTTTAATGTTCTTTACTGCCTCCTGAAAAGAACCGGCGTAAGAAACTCAGTGCGACTTATGAATATATAAAGAACTCAAATTCATCATTTTTATAGTCAGACTATGTCTGATATATTTTTTACTTCACGCTGTATCCCTATAGGAGGGTAGACAAAGGGGACCCAAAGTTATGACACTACGTACTCCATACACCGCCCAATTTTCGTGAGATTGCATATTGAGTGGCGTAACTCAACCCACCCTTTATTATTGTTATCAATTCAAACAAATGAAAATAATTCAATGTTCCGAGCAGGAATCGAACTCACATCTGTCACGTTTATTTATAGTCAGTCACGACGGCTTTAACAGGGTTAAGTACAATAACAAATAAGTATATTCATACACTATTCGCGATCTTGGAGTAAATCGACAAAACTTTTTATTGCTTTATCTTGGCCTGGTGAACCGTGACTTGGTGAATTTATTGCAAATTCAAATATGGCTGTTACTGAGAAAGTTCGTACCTAATTTTTATGCTTGAAGTTTATATTTGTCATTCGGTGTACGGCCATTACTTTACTAGTGTACTCTTTTATATATAATATACAACTGTCGTTATAAGCGCTCATCTTGGTATAAAAAAGTTTTTATTGATGGATATATCTCCATCTAGTAGGAGGAAATGTGTAAAGGTTCATTATTAGGTGGATTTTATTTTTTGTATTTTTGAAGATAAAGGAATAAGATTAGATGTTTGTCGCGGGGCAGAGGAACAGGCGTGTGAGTGTAACATTGCAGAGGCAGAGGGATCCTGGGTAACTAGCGTTAGGTATATATGGAACGGATTGCCGTTCCATATATACCTAAGACATTTCTGTTCCCCACTTTCCGTTAAGTTCTGGAGGCATTGCGTATTGAATGGCATAATTTAAAGTAAGGGAATAATATTAATAAAATCAGCTTCCTCTGCCTACCCTGCCTGCCTCTGCCTACCCTGCACACAGCAGGGTAGGCAGAGGGAGCCTGATGTTGAGACATTCCTTTCCTCATTTTCCACCGAAGTCTGGAAGTTTCACGCCAAACTTTGAAATAATATCTCTAACAATTTATCTCAGATTGTGGAGAAAACTGCGAACAAAGTGATAGTTTCCATCAATATTCGCACGTCACTAGTAAAAAAAATTACAAGTTTAAAAGGCTTTCTATTTTTTTACCAATAATACTGTCGATTCCATTGAAATTTTTATTTCGGATTCCCAAAAGGGTTTTCAAAACTCGTCCCTCGACAATTTGTTACGGAAAGGGCACCGCTTTAAATTATTATTAATGTTTTCCGATTTATTTATTCCGTTTGTCCGTCCCTCTGCCATTTAGCGGTGTTTATTTATAGCTTTCCTTTGGGTCTTATATAAATAGGTAAAGCATATAATTTTACTTAAATTTACATGTAATTTAAGTAATATGAGGCCATAGCGGCACAGTAGAAGAACGTTTGGCTGTAAACCTAATGATTGAGTGGTAAACTGCATGGGTGTGGATTCGATGTTCACTCGAGTGAATGATTTATATTTTAACTAGTGACCCAAGCGTGGTTACACCCTTCAATATGTTAAAACGGGCAAAACCGCGTTTTTATATTGTAGCCAATAACTATATTTTTTTTTTCGCGCTTTACTCTATTATATAAAGTAGGGAAATTACCTAGACTGAAGACTAAACAACTATTGCACTGGCTCGGTCTCAACGAACTATCCAAGCTTCAATTATTTATATATTATAATAAAACTTAAAGACTTAAATTAACTAATTATTAATTTCTCATTTCAATAAAAAGCAATTTTGTATATCTGTCTTTGACAAAAGAAATTGAAATTTCAAATGCAAATATTTCAAGCTTCTTCACTGAATATTCTAAAGACATTTATAAATAAAACCTATTAAAGATGTGAGTTATGGCGCAGTTGATTTTATATACAATCGGTCACTGGTTCAAAATCTTAGATTAACAACGTAAATGCTAGCAAGTGTTTTTTTTTATTATATAAGAAAAATAATATACATTAAATGAATTGTTAAGTAGCGAACTTCCTTCTGACTGCATTATAAACGCGAGAAAATTAATTATTTTCATTTTCTCGCACTTATAACAAAACAAAAAACAATACGTACTTAAAAATATATAGTACATAAAAAACAAAAATCTAAATTCGGAGGACAATGGGAAACTAAAGTGTCTTAATGGGAACATAATGCCTTAACACTAAGTTCCCAGGTTCCCACTGCCTACCTAGATAGAAGCAGGATACAGAGTAAAGCTAAAAAATCTTATTTCTGTTATGTATATTTACTTCTTATTTCCGTATTTTAAAAAACCTATTTTTTAATAATAATAATAATGTTATTTTTCTAGTTAATAAAAAAAACTAATCTATTACACATAATACCAGTTCTACTCAAAAAGAAGACAAGTTCTATTGTTTATAAAAGGATAAATCTGTTAAACGGGATAACAGGACGAAGTCAATCTTGTCAGCATATCCGGGGAAGCGGAAAGGATAATTTAATTTCTTTACCCAATACGGTATTCGACGTTTATAGAATGGGTTTGGATAAAGGGTAAATGGGTTGCTTTGTCTTATACTTGAATAACCGAAAACGTTAAACAAATTAACGCTATGAGTAAGGGTTTTGTAGTATTTATGGGAAACGGTTAGGCCAAAGCGTAACGCTAAGTTCCGCTACTCGCTTATCGTGGTGAAGGGGCCATGTGACTGTGAGGCGATAGGTTATGCGTTTGATTTCCACGAGATAAAACAAAATACTTCATAATTTCATTAAATAATGTTACCGGATTATCTTAACACTAGGCTCCCAGATACTATGTGCAAAAAAGAAAAAAAATCTTGTTGAAAAAAATTTTAAAATACATACAATGATTACTACACATACTCTTCCTCTCACTTTCATTCTCGCTCGTTCTCTCTTAATATGCTTGTAACGTACGCTCGGTTGTTCCCAACATTGTAATATACATATTTAACAAGGCATGAACATGTCAGCCTCAGTAATAAACATAAAACCTTAACCGCTACACTTACGAAAGCTGTAGGGTTAAAAAGGGGATAGAATTTTATATACTATAGCGACCAGTTGTGCTGCAGGGGCGCAGAGTGTGACTGTAAAACCGAATGGTAAAATGAAAAATCAGATCAGCTTCACGCTATATCCCGTACAGAGCAGGATAGGCAGTGGGAACCTCGTATTAAGACACGCCGTTCCCCACTTTATAGAAACTATATACATCAAAATAAAATATGATTGAGTAGTGGAACCCAATGCGAATGTGGGAATAGAACCCACGCGCTTACAGTCGCTCGCCGGCGCCACGCCTGGCCTCTATAATATTATACAATATATAATGTATACAAAATATCTTCTCTACATATAATCGAGATAAGTAATTAGTCTGTGGAAGGCTCAGTGTTTGTAAAGCTCGTGAAAATATTTTAATAATTAAGTTCCGTGCGACGTGCGCGCCTCTTCACCTCCTATCGTAGGTTTTTGTAAGACATAAAGAAATATTTTTTTTTGATACGAGAAGAAAGGTGGTGAGGCTACACTGTGTGATGATAATATTGCGAAAAATTGAAAATGTTTAAAAAGTCGTTCTTTTGGAGGCACAAAGTGAAATAATCTATAATTTATCTATAATATATATATATATATATTATTTTTATTATTTAATTATACATCAACGACAATTATATGTGCTTGTCACACATGACGCAGCACATTGTCAAATTGCACGCTATGGTTATGACAGCGTGACAATCGTGACTTTTTAACCCGACTTCAAAATTATAAAACTTTTGTAAAATTATTTTTTACTTTTTGTTCGTTCTTTGAAGCCGATTTTTCTTGTTGTTAAAAATTTATGTATCCGTATTAATTTATAATTGAATCCAGTCCATTCCAGTTGCGTTTTCGTTTCTTTGCTCTGATGTCTAACAAGGAGCGGCGTTGTATTCCACCACTCGACAGGCAATGCCTTTAGAATTCGGCGGAAAGTGAGGAACAGAGTATCTTAACACTAGGTATAGTAGGCAACTGGCAACTGAAATGAATAACTGGATTCTCTTAAGGAGATATTGTATAAATATAGAAATATATTTCTATTTCTATACTTATACACGACATAAGTCTAGTTTAAAAAAAAATATTATAGATTATTAGACATTAGAAATGTATATTATAACTTAAGATACAGACCATAATTTTTGATTTGATTTTTTTATTTATAGTTCAAAAGTACTCACTTCTACACTTATTTATTGGACTTAATGTAATAAATATTATATGATATTATTGTCTAAGTGGTATCTGGATTCTATTCTTTTAAGTCGCAGAATCTAACAATATTTTAATTAGACTATTGAAACGGAAATATTTTTGATATAGCGATTATCCTGTTCATATTTCGGGCCTTCTCTCTTTGTGCGCTATATGAGAATACATGAGAACTGTGCACCAAATACTTTTAGAATATTAACGAGTTTTTATCTGAAGCTTCGCCTTCGTAGTCAAAAACTGGAAATAACTGAGAGTTGTGTATGACATACTCGTAACTCATTTTTTAGCCCGAGATTTTGACTTTGCCGAAGTTATACTAGGTTATATCGATTATTAGCCTTGTTAATTAATGGACTATCATATAAATGGACTATACAAACATAATATTTTATTTGAGTCAGCAGTTTCTGAGATCGGCGAGATCAACCACACAAAGTCCTCAGCTTTATAATATTAGTATAGAATGAAAGTTTTTAATTGCAAAAAAAAAATTATATAAAATAAATAATAACTACTTATTTTAAATTTTTCTGTATACAAGAATGGAACAAAAAATCTGTCCTAATTAAATATCTGCATTGCGCTGAAATAATATGTATTAAAATATGTGAAAATACCTAACATTGGTACTCGTAGGTGGCCACTTGTGTATGGTGTATACGTATGTGTTAGAAATTTCACTTTTTAAGAGTATCACGGCAAGTCTTTAAAGTCAAGGTTTATCAAGTTCAAGGTTTTATAATGTTTTTATTATTATTAGTATTATTTATCTCTTTTGGCTTCACGATGTACTCTGCATATAACAGGGTTAAGAGAGGAAACTTAGCGCTAAGACACTCCGTACCAAAAACACCGGTCTATTTTCTCCAAATCAGAATCGAATTCACAACCGTCACATATCTCACCAGTCATCTGCTGTGCCGCTCCGCCAAGACGGCCTCTTTTCTTTTATCTTCGCAATCACTATTAACTCTTCTTTTTAACCATTTTACAGTTCCATACCCAAAAAATAAATAAAAATCTCAAGGGGAATCTTACGAACGAAAGCTGTCAGCTGTAAAACGAAATAAAATTACATATTGAAAAAAAAGGATGACTGTGGGTTCAATTAAAAGGAAATGCTTATTTCGTAGAAATGAAACTAATTATCTCCAAGCAAATCGCGGTATCCAGTTCCTGTACTCAACACAAAATTAGACAGTACGTGGCGAACGAAGTATTGTAGCACTAGATTCCTTTCGCTCACCTTATCTGCTGTATGCAGTGAAGCTAAAAAAAATATTTTCTTACCAAAAAGGCAAAGCATGTTTCATAGCAGAAAACGTACAATAGGGTTTAATTTCATCTTTTAAATCCCAATTTTCCGGTCTACAGTACGGTCATAGATTCTTCTACTTCATACAAAATATTTATAAGAAAAGCCGCATACCCAAACGCACCACTGTATCCTCTTCTTAAGAGACATTACATGAGAAATGGGGGAACACAAACCCTCACCTTGTCTTGTTATCAGAACAAAAATATGAAAACTTCTCATTTCCCCGATTAAAAATCAAACCCACAATTATTACGTTTACCCACACATCGAAAAATGTCTTAAAACATAGAAAAAAGAAATTTAGATTTTCTTATGAATATAAAATTTGAATACTTTTCTTATCGTGATCGCATCTCCTGTATACGTGTCCGGTATGGAAAACACCGTATTCTGTAGGGCAAAGGCTAAAATCTGTTTATTTAGGTCCATTCTATATATCCAAGTGAATATTCAATATATCTAAGTAAATATTCTATATATCTAAGTGAATTTGAAGCAAGATTAAATGATGCAAGGATGCGAAGTGTTTTATATGCCTTTGGGTTTTGAATTCAATTTGTGGAAACGACTTTTTATAACTTTTAACTATTTTGTATATAAATTTATTATTTCTTCGTATTTATGTGCTTGATTGAAGGTGTAGTGGCACAGCGTTTGATAACAAGATAAAGCGCGGCATTGAATTTCACCACTTAACACGCAATATATCGAAAATTAAAAGAAATTATGCTTAATGCACAATGCACGTACATAAAAGTGCACGTGCGCCCACAGCATTATGAGGGTCGCATGTTCATTTCCACTCTTGAAGTGAAGTGGAATGTATACGCGACACTTGAGACCTCTAGGGAACTGTGTATCACGAGGTCATCGTGAGTGTTTGAGCTCAAGTAAACAATAGTTGTTAAAATGAAACAATAGGGTGCGCTGTTGTCAAATACTTTTAGGTTCTTTTGAAGGAAAGCTTAAAAGCATCGAAGAAAACAAATAAATTTAAAAAAAATGTTTTTCTTTGTATAATCTAGTGACCTGCGGCTACATCTGATTGGTCGAATGAAGGAAGTAGCAGACGTTAATCAGCAATCAAGCACGTATGTGCAAAGAAGAAATAAAAAATCGATGTATAAAACACTGACGAGTTATAAAAAAATGTTTCCTCTCAAGGAATTGAGCTCAGAACCTGAAGGCCATAATAATTTTGTACAACAGAGATCAGCAATTTACATAATTTAACCTCGCTTCAAATTCACTTACTATTAATGATCCTAAATAAACAGATTTCGCGTTTTGTACTTCAAATGTGTTTTCCATTCTGGGTACATGTGCAGGAGATATGATCACGATAAGAAAAGTACTCAAACTTTATATTCATAAGAAAATCTAAATATTATTTTTCTTAATTTTTTTGACATTTTCCAATGCGTGGCTTAAACGCGACATTCTGAGTGCCTGAGGTAATTCTGACCAAAAATATAATGAATCCAAAATTGTAACTGAACCATTAAATAACCCTCCAATCACATCGTTATCTTGTGTTTGTTATGCAAATATTCGTTTTGTTTGCGGCCATGATGGTGCAGTGACACAAGCGTGTGTAATCACGACGGTTGTGGCTTCGACTCCCTCAAAGGGGAACGAATTATTATTCATTAATATTTTCATATCTACGTTTTGCTAACTTGGTAAAGCGCTCCATTTTTCATTGAGTTCCACCACTCAACACACAATACCTCGAAATTTCGACGGAAAGCATGATAACCAGAGGGAACTTTGCTTGGAGACGTTCCGTTCCCCTCTTTTCGCCCCAATATTAAAACAGTAATTTTTGAGTGACGAAACTCAATGCTGAATGTTATATCATTGCCAAAGCGGAGAAATGAAAATAATTCCAGAATCCTTCCGAGCAAGAAAAAAAGAAGAAGAAAGAAGCTGTAATCTCATTTATAGACAGTCCTCACATACATTCAACGGTAGCAGTCACGTCCAAAGTGTATTCAAAGTTAAAAGTCATTTTGCTGATTAGCGTTCACGCTTCACAAATGCAAAAGGAATCGAGCCCGCGTTCCCAATTTATTGGGACGTCACGTACATACTTAAATTACTTCCGGTTCGCCTTTGATGAAAAGGTTTTTTTAATGGTATTTAAAATGCTATATGTACATACTTAAGGCGTCTGTTATAGTGTATGAATAATTAATACTAGCGTCATTAGATTTTGATAAGGTCTATGAAATGACATTCAATATTGTTCGCTCTGGTGTCGAGGGAAAACGCGGTGTTTAGTTCTGCCGCTGAACACGCATTGTCTTTACAGTTCGGTGGGAAATGGGGAACGTAAAGGAATGTTAAAGTACTTTCGTTCCCTACTTTCCGCCGAATTCAGGAAGCTTTGCGTATTAGATATAACATAGATAGATAGATAGATATAGTATAGATAGATAGATCAAGGAGCGCGTTATCGCGATAGCGCACTCCTTATATACTTTAAAGTCGGGTTTTTCGAGTATAGTATAGATAGATATATGTAATATAGATTATTTTATTTTTATGTGTGACAATGTAAATTGAATAATTGATGTGAAAATCGAACCAACAGCCATGGCACATACAACCATTTGGTAAATAAGCTAACTTAGTTAACAGAAAGCATAAAAGATTCCTGAGATACATTTTCCAGCCTTTCATCAAATAATAACGTAATTTGATTTCACAGCTCATAGCCAAGGAATGAGCTCCCAAATAGAATTATTTCAGCTCGAGCATGAGAAAAACAGGCCTGGCTAGAAATTATAATGAAACTACAGTTTTGTCGAAAACTTATATATGATATTTAGAAAATAAACAGAAAAATAAAATTAGAATATCGCATTATGGCTGTAGTGAACGATTTTGTATGGTGACTGTTTTAAAATGTGTTTAAAACGTGTTTATTCATCATGTACTCTGTCCAGGACGAGAAAATGGAAATAACTAATTTCCCCGAGACAAGAATTGAACCTGTAATCTTTCCGTTTACAGTCAAATAGTCAAAGGCAGGAGTTGATTTTACAATGCGGTTTGCTGTCATTTATTTTTCATTCTATACACTTGTATGGACT
>JBAIZZ010000282.1:5567-44179 GCA_037355905.1 Heliconius aoede
AGTCTTCTAATTTTCGTCTTATAACGTTTTCTTTACATAAATAAAAAGTCGGTCATTTTTTCACTTTATAGTGATAAGATACAAAAAAATAACCGAAATATCTGTTTGATTGATGATTAACTGTCATTCGTTCTTAAAACAATAAAAATAAATAAAAATAAAAATCATGAGTGCTGAACTCGAAGAAATTTCCATTAGTTTCTTATTTTTCTTTCTATTTAATTTATTCTTTTGACATGATTCGCATTTCTTTATAAATTCTTTAATGTCCTTTTTCATAGACTCCCATTTGTAATTAGCTTTAATTTTCTTATAAATGTAAATTAAATATAATTCCACGCGTAGCATCCATAGTGAGAAGGGTTTCGCGTGAACAGTAGTTGCTCGCGAGTCAGTCGATCCTAAGCTCAAGGAGAGATCTTATGTCGATGTGGCGTGCTTACTAAATTTTATACCATATATATAAAATTTTAAATGAACTTGTATTCTAACGACTTTGCCATATTTTAGTTATCAGCAGTTGTTTCATTATATACTCGCAACAGTTTTTTTATTGTATTTGTGTAATTTAAGTTATTTATGTACATGAATTTTATATTATAAGAGTAATTTGTATGATTTTATATTATTTCATAATAAAATTAACTCATTTAACACATTTAAATTTCAATTGGCTAAATATGTTCGCGATAATTATTAACAATGTGTTAAGTAAGTACAAAATTTACTATTTTTGTCACAGCAACTTAATCTTAAATTATTATAAGTTTGTATTTGTAAATGTAAGTGTAACAATTGACAACGACAATTTAACTATTGTGTTAAAGTATCGTTCTCAAGTAAGTGGCTTAGGTCTTATTGAGAATAAATGTCTATAAACTGAAACTGAATTAATCGAACCTGCAACCAGCAAGCTTACAGACAGACGCAACTATCATCAAGTAACCTAAAAACTAATGAGGCGAATCTCTCTTTTTAAATATACTTTATTTTGTTAATCATAAAGTTTGAACGATCTTGAAGATCGTTGTTCAGTGTAATTACTGATTATCGTTTTAAATACCGTTTGAAATTTCTACCGTTCCATTTGAAACTTGTATGTACTTCAGAGCGAGGAGGCTGTCGTGGCGCAGCAGCAGCCTTTATTTTTAACTTTATTTATTTTTTAACTTTAATAAAAGTGAAAATATAAATGTAAATAAATATTTTATTTCTTCTAGTGGAGATCAAACCCACTACCGTTGCGTTAAGTTACACCCTTGTGCCGCTGCACCACAACGGCCTTAAGTGTATACAACAAGTAAATTTTAAAAAAAAAAACAAAAAAATCTGACTGTATAAACTAAATTAATATATACAGTAATATCGTGCCAAATCCAACGACGTATTCTTTATTTATCCAAAATCGGTTTACTGGATTAACAAGTACAATTCTCAATACAATGTTTTTTTTCTTGTATCTCTTTTATAATTTGGTGTAATAAAGTATTAAATAAATAAATAACTCATGATCAAAGGAACGCGCGAAAAACATATCCTCCTTTCGGGGTAACATTTATCTAATCATTTTGTTTAAAAACAATGTTTTTCTCTCTTTCGACTCTTTTCGGATATTATTAGAAGATAGGAAAGTAACGAACGAAAAAGGGTTATGAATTCGATTCCCACTCGAGGAAATGAAATATTTCATATTTTCTTTCCTACATTATGCGACGAAATTGAAGCATAAATATTCTTTTTTGTTAATATACTAAGACGATTATTTTCTTTAGTGCTCCAAGGTACCTGGATAGATGTATGAAACCGTTGTAATATACACAGCCACAAAGAATAATTAAACACATAAAGTTAACAAGTGTCTCTAAAGTAAATACAAAACAAAAGCAATTGCCGTTCTGTCATCTAACGTGGAATTTCTTGGAATTCCGCCCTGAATCAGAATGAAATATAACTTGGGCGGTGACCTACTTTTTCAACCCTAGAAGGGATCATCCCTTGGTATTTTTTTATATATGTATATACTCGTACGCGGTTTCGTCCGCTTAATTTATTCTTATATTATAGTGTCATTATAATAAATATTTACATTGATTGCAGCTAAATTTCTTCTATACATTTTGTACAAAAGTGGACATGGAAAGGAGTGAACAAGTTTTTCGCTCCTCAACTCACACACAATGAAACTGGAATTTTTGTTAAGATTTTTTTTTTATATTGGAAAATAGTCAATGATGTCAGATTATTTGACTTTAAATGCGACGGTTGTGGGTTGGATTCGCTTTCAGAGGAATGAATTATTTTTATTTTCTCACTGTGGAAGCAACACATATCGCTGAGTTTTGCCACTCGGCATGATATATCTTAAAATTTAGACGTAGGATGGATAATAGATTGTCTGAACACTAGGTTCCCTACCCTGCCATATTTGCGAATACTGTTACTACATATTATCCAATTTTAAAGAAACTTTATGTAAAAAAAGCTTAAAAAGTCAGCTTCACGCTGTATCCCGCACACAGCAGGGTAGGCAGAAGGAACCTAGTGTGAAGACACTCCGTTCCCTATTTTCTGCCGAATTCTGCAGGTATTGCGTTTTAAGTGGTAGAACTCAAGCCGCCCTTTGTATGAAGAAATGGAAATATAGATATACGTAAATAAACATAGCTTCCTCGAGTGGGGGTCGAACCCACAACTGTTGCGTTACAGTCACACGTGCGCCGCTGTGCCACGACGGCCTCATCTTTAAATGTACAGCTTTAAAATTGTTCTACACTTGAAAACTAACATCGAATTTCAATACACGAACAATGTACAAAATAAAACAAAAAAAATCAATATATACTCGTACATACAAAATAATTGCATAACGACCTTGCAGTTATCAAACGATGCCATCACGTTGGGTGCAGACTTACGAAGCCTTATAGATTTTGATCGGGGCCTGGTTTCTATCACGAAACGTATTTTAAAATATTAAATAGAAGTGTTTTATTGCATTGATATTACATGTTCAAAATCAAATGTTAAAGCTTTTATGCCGCAGAGGAGCCGTGGAAATATGACAGTTGTAGATTCGATACACACTCGGTAAAAAATATATATTTTCATATCCCCGATCTGGTAGCAAGAAATACTCGAAAATCGAGAAACGCGCGGAACGGAATGTCTTAAAGTCTTATATATTAGTATATTTTACTTAAATAAAAATATTCTTTAACTCAAACCCGAATACGCAACCATTTAACGCGGCTCGGCTTACATTCTGAGGTACATCGAAGTTTTTCAAGCAAATGTATTGTAGCTTTAGTAACAAAGTTGATTTATATCGGACCTGCAGAAACACGGAAGGAGTTTAAATGCTAATGTTCTATGACCTTCCCAGTGTGAAGGTTACTATACTGTTTCAAATATTCAGCATGGGAATATTGATTATACCAGAAGTTTTTTCTCTTTTCTATTATAATTTAAGTTGATATTTTTATAATATGTGAGGAAATCGAAGCATAAACACTCGTTTCTTCAGAATTCTTTAGATATAACTTCGGTTTATATATAAAATATGTATAATTGTATACTATTTTCTACTTGAATAACGTAACGTGAGAAGGAAGCGCAACATAAAGTTCTCCCACCCAGTACGCAATATCCCAAAGAGAGGTGGTACATGGAAACAGCTCCGCTGAATCCGCTTGCTTAGTGGACGAGCCGCACAGCTGTGAACCCTCTGACTTTAAATATGACGGTTTTAAATTCTACATAGAGGAATAAATTATTTTAATTTTCTGGGCCTGATGATAAGACAATGCACAATCACGATTGTGCCATTGAACACACAATGATTAAGATATTGGCGGTGCAAGGGGATGCTTACCGTGCTATACGTGAAAAAGTGTGAAGCTAAAATAAACATTTTTTATATATACTTTCTGCCATTCTTAGATATATTTATATATATATATATATATATTCTGTCATTCGTAAAAGCCTTTTAATATCATATCTCACGAGTCACATAATTTTAGTGTCTAAAGTTTAATACTGTCCTCCGGTAAATAGGTTTTATTGTAGTGCTGGAACTGGGGAGAACTATAAAAAGTTTGAAATTCCATTATTTTTCACTTATAACTAGTTTATTGAGTTTATTTCGCATTTTCTTTACTTATAAAATAAAATAAATGTATTTCTTCACGGTGTATTCTGTGGAATACAGTGTGCTATAGCAGGCACAAGGAACCTTGTTTGAAGGCATACATTTGTCCACACAATCCAAAATTGACGAGATTTAGACGTTGAATACCGTGGCCACGTGACTAATGATTAAAAAATATTACTTGTGACTCTGACTGACTGACTGTGACCGAGCACAGTGATGTGCGCTGGTTGCAAATACTCGTAAGGAATGTAACAAAAAAATAAAAGGTTTTTTTTATAATTTCAACTCGCCATCGATGACGTGTATGCTTGTAAGACAGGGTGGATTGAAAAATCCGTTAAATTTTTTAACCCGCCATCGATGCGTGTTGGGAGTCACACCTCTCTTTATAATAGTACATTGAATTCAAACGTCTTATAATAGTATTTAATATTTTTTTTATAAAAAAATATACAATCGATATCTTTTGATGACAGCTGACGAATAAAAACTAAACTAACATGTGCAATATACGAATTGCACACGTCGATTCGCAACAAAATGACCTCAAATTGGCGTCGCGTCACCCTCCACCGCGCGCGATGCGTCACTGTTTTCGTTCATTCTCAGAAATTCTTAGATTCTTTACAGGACATGTCCAGTGAATGGTATAATTTCATTTTGGATTTGAAAACTACAAGGCCGTGTGGCCTTGTACGTGTGTATGCCCTGATTTTGTTATTATAAGGTTTTATGGATAGTCCCCGTATGGTAGCAAGCTTATAGACGTTTCATATCAAAAACTACGCTACTACAGAACACAGAATTATATTTCAGAAACTAAACCAAATCCATTCGCTACTTATAGTTTCTTTACCTATCCTACCTACATTCCATATTTTTTCGCAAATTACCTAAAATTGAAAATAAAAGCACGTTAAGCTCTACGTGAAAGTAAAATTTCATGGTAACGAAGTTTTCTGGTAGTTAAAGGTCGCTATCTCAGGCGATCTTTGAACGAACACTTTTATAACTCACTGACCTCCCTCTAAGTTGTGTAACTTTATTATACTTAACAACATCTGAAACAAATGTTAATTAATTTACATATAATATATATTACTCTCACTTGCGGCTTCATCACTGTGATGAAATGGAAATTACTAAGAGTTGTGTATGACAGATGACACACATTCTATGCACTCAAATTTTTAGGGAACTACTTATCATCAAAATATATTAAAGCGTGCGACGCTAAGCCGGATAGATTGGAGTGGACGAATTATCTATCACCAGTTACCAGAGCGAGGAACTGAAAATATTAAATATTTCATTCCCCCTGATTTAAAATCGAACCCACAACATGCCCGCGATGTCAACGTTATTTAACGTTACAAAATTAATATGCTTTTGGAAAGCTCTTATTCAGAGTTAGGTGTGTCTCCAAAATATATTGCACTTTCTCGTAGTTTGTTCTTACGTTAGAAATACGGTTTAATCTTGGTTCCTTTCAGCAACTTTCATCAAAAGTTCGTGTTCACGCTCGTGATGTAGACATATGTATATATTTTATACACGTTTACAATAAAAATATATGATAATATTATATTCATTAATGAGTAGACCAACTAGGAAGACGTGTGATTTTCTGACTTTCCCACTTTTATAAGGCAAAGTACGAGCATCGATTCCAGGACTCTTAATGCATTGTTTATGTATACCACGATGAGAAATCAACAGATGTAAAAGTACATGTACAGTATCTACTCCTAGTAGATATAATATAAGATATATAAGAGCCACTGAAGAAACAATAAGTTAACAGCATTCCCGGCTGCGGTAAGTCCACCTGGGTGGTCAACAATTTAGTCCTTAATAGTGATCCATTAGATTACTATCCATCCATCCATCCATCCAGATTACTATTATGTCAAGCCTACAATAACTCATCTAATAAAAAAGAATACTGGTGAAATACAAGACAGAGTATATCACTGCTTTATGGAAAAACGCGTCAAGCTACAGATAATATAGGAAATATCTTTTTAACTTTAAAAATATAAGATTTAATAGACACAAAATACGATATATCATATTTCAACAAATTGAAAGTTGAATAGAAGTTTATCTACGATCGCATATGAGTAGCATCGTTAGAATTGCTTCTATATAAAGTTTTGTTTTATCTCTTAAGAAAGTTAAAAAGAGTACAGTTTATAGCAGAGTCGGGCAATTTCTATTTGCAATTGACAATTAAACATTTCTTTGTGCGGAAATCACAATTAAATAATTAATTTGTAATAATATTTAATTATCTATTACAATTAATGTCTATCTATGTTAAATATTGAGCTTACCTCCCCGTAGTTTTTCATCTAGTTCCCCTTATATGTAAATTTACAAACATACATATAACATTATCATACGACTGAAACGTGTAAAAGTAAAACGACGTATATAAAAAAAGCTATTTGAGTATATTGCTATTAATATTAATATATAACATTACGAAATTTGTTCTTTTTTTTTCGTAGATCCGATGACCTCACCCTACTACACGTGAAATAACATTCGCTTACATCTACCCCATTAAATGAACGAACTGTATGAGTATATAAAGTATAAAGAATATGAGACTTGACATTGTAACTCAAGGGTTAACAACAAATCCTTTTTTTTTCTATATTTTTATCTATATTCTATATTTCTATATATTATATATTTTTTGTTTTCTCCATTTTTAATGTTACCAACGTTGAAATTGCTTCACACTGTTTTCGGCCAAATTTACGAGAAAATAAAGATTTATTTCACCAAGTTTACAATCTAACGATGTGACGCTGAGCCACGGTGAACTCCATATACTTAGTGAATATATCTATATATATGTAATATATCTATGTCAATATGTATTTCTGCAATTTTCTCAGTTATTAGCCCTAGTTTTTGTAACATTAACAAGAAATAGAAATAATGTAATATATTAAACATGAACAATATAAAGATAGTACCTTAAGGCCAGTCATGGCGCTGGTGCATGAGGTTGTCATGCTTGTAAGTGACCTTTCTAGTCGCCTCAGGTCTCTCCCTGCCCTTTTCACTATAAAATTTTACCTAATAAATCTGTTTTCCATTCTTTCATAACTAATTATACAATAAATAAATAAATAAAAATCTGTAAACGAAATAAATATATATATTCTTTTGTCATTTTCAATCGTACTCATATATTGTAAGTCAATCATACGTTTCATTTAATCGTGAAGAGACCCGATATTAAATTAAATGAACTAGAAAGTATTTGCAGAAAATAGTTTTGTATAGTCTATTCTCATTTTTTTATTAGCTATAAATCGAAGACCCAAAAGGATTTTTAGCTCTTTACTACATTTTTTATTACATTTCGTTTCTATTTTATTCTGATTAAGGGGAAAAGTCAGGCAAAAAGCAAGGTCTTATTCCAATTATTTGTTTGGTAGCTTTCAAAAATATCATGTCGTTTGGAGAATACACAAATGAAAATTGACCGGTAAAAAGAAAAAAGTATTAAAAAATATCAAATTGTATCTTAAAAAGAGATATGGGTAAAATACTACATAAAAGAGTAATGAGAGGAACCCTGGGAGCCTAGGGTTAAAACGCTCCGTTCAAATTAAGACAATTAAAGCAGTACAATTTAAGATCACCAAAAGTAATCACTTTTCTACTGTGTATGTATACTATAAACTTAAATAGTATTTCCAATTCCACTATAGAACTGTTGGTAGCTGACAGTCCGAGCGTCTGTGTACTTAATTTATGGGCTTTCCAGCCTAACCTATAAATCATTTCTTGTTTAAGCCTTAAATTATTTAATAATGTTATTACAATACATGTTATAGTGGCCAATCGTGACGCACAAGCGTGTGAATGTGAATGCAACAGGTTATGGATTCGATCCATCAACACCCAACACGCAATGCCTCCAGAATTCGGCGCAAAATGTAGAACGGAAGATCATAGCGCTAGGTTCCCTCCGTCTACACTGCTGTGTGGAAACAGCAATAATAAAAATATTAATAAAGAAAACCGATCAAATACGAGTCGGACTTGCTACATACTAAAAGCTCCGTACCAATTCCAGGATGATATGTCAAAAATGAATGTATGCGTTCATTTTATATGAAATAAACTACGATTATACATTTTTTAATGATTTTTATCCTATGAATTTTTTACATTTTTGGATACTTATTGTTAAATTTCATAAAGGTCCACGGGACCGGTACCATACAAAAAGCAGGTATAACGTTATATCGGCGCACGCATTTTTTAATTGAACAGTTGAGTTGAGACAAAAGCTTAATTATTTTCTTTCATGCGTGGTCTTAAATATTTGATATTAATTTCGGTTTGATACCACCAAGCGATTTCGATCTATAAAACCGTCTTGACACATGGACAGACCGACAGCAAAATTATTCCTATATGGGTATTTTGTCCCTTTCAGATACAGAATCCTTAAATAAAGCATTAATTTCGGTAATAAAACTTTGGCAACCAAAAGAGTTAGTTAAAACGAAGATTGTAAAAGTTGTGCGCCAAGATTCCCTAATTATGACCTGGAATGGTAATTTTGTAGCTTCTGTAATCTTTCCTACTTTAGTTTTAATGTATCCACATTAAATATGTTTTTAATTTAGAGCAGAATGTTTATTTAAATTGCATTAATGTATCCACATAGAGGTCAGTCATGGTGTAGGTGTACTCGTCAGGTTGTGGGTTCGATTCTCACTCTAGGAAATGAAATATTTAATACTTTCAACTTTACATGCAATATCTCTATAATTCGGAGGAAAGTGTTTAATGAAAACAGAGTGTCTCAACACTAGGATCCCAAGACCCCTCTGCATATCCTGCTATACGGACTACAGTGCAAAGCTGAAACAAATCCCATCAATGTATTATATAATGAAATGTAAATAGTAATTTTCAATATGATAATTTACCTGCATATATAATTTTAGGTGATATTTATAATTCAAATGCATGAAATCCATTCCCTTTAACCGACGCAGTTATCAACCGACCAACCGTCATTATTAAAACATCACAAGCACTATCCTGCATATGCATTTCTCCACTTTAAAGGCCGGCAATGCACTTGCACACTAGCTCCTCTGGTATCTTGGGCGGCGGTGATCACTTACCACCAGGTGACCCGAAAGCTCCAGGTGATCCGATCAGAATGGAGTGTTTTGACAGTAAGTTCCCTATCTTATTATTTATAATTTATAATTTTGTGTAAAAAGAAAAAAATCTCAAAGCTATTATGTCTCAAATCCTTATAAGCGCTATGGAAAGATCACAGCGTGATATCTTTACTGGACATTCCGCTTTGGCATTATCCGGGTAGATTGATGGTCTGGGGAGCAAAAAATATTGGCGCCAGTTGGTAAAATAAATGGTGGACGAGTTACCTTAATGCAACATTTAATTAATTACCCGGTATGTCTGTTTCATCCTATTCTGGAAATATTAGACTGAATAGACATATATAGAACGTAATTGAAGTAAGTAAAGTATATGAAAGTAACTTTTGTCTGTAATTGATTAATTGATTTATATTATATTATGAAATTCGACAAGACACTCCGTTCCTTACGGATTGCTCTTTAAAAGTGGAAAATAATTATTACATACTAAACCAAAAAACGACAATCATTTTTATTCTTTCTGTAATCGTATTCCTTGTACAAGTATTCGCACATACACAATATGAAGATTGTGTCGTAACATTTTTTTTTTTTTGGGAGAGGACAAGGCAAACGAGCGTTCGGGTCACCTGATGGTAAGTGATCATCGTCGCCCACGACCCCATGCAACACCAGAGGAGCCACAGGGGCGTTGCCAGCCTTTAAGGTAGAGATGAAGGGCGCTGGGGCCCGGCATTACCTTATGCGAAACGCAGTGGCAAGGGCCACTACTTCACGCCGGTTTAAGATGCCGGGGGTGGTATTAAATCCGGTCGAGTCTGCCCATGCGTGTTGCCATTACTGGCGACGTGACTCTACCACACGTACTTTAGTCGCCTCTTACGACACCGACAGTACCAGGGTGATCCTATTCTAAGCCGGGACCACACGGCTGACTTCACCAGAGCGAAGAAATGAAAACATAAATAAATATTTTCTTTCCTCGAGTGGGAATCGAACCCGCAACCAGTCGATTGTGCAGCACAATTTGTACCACTGCGCCACGACCAGCCTCAAAATTAACATAATTAAAAATTATACACGTAAAAGTAACATAATTAAAAATTATACACGTAAGAACATATAATTATCTTTTAAGAAACATCAAAAGTCATAAAAAGACTATACGCGCACGGATTTGAACCCAAATCCAAACAGCAAAATCTAACAAGTAAACCCATATGATAAACTAATATGCGAAAGGTAAACTAAACTGAAAAACTACAATTGTACGAATAATGTCATGTTTTTGTTAAACAAACTTTAACTTTAACTTTGGTAGGAAGTTGCATATTTATGACAGCGAACAATTCACAAACCCTGGAGGTATAATCGCTGCCGGCATCAAACTGTTTGTACCGAAAAGAGATTTTTTAAATTATTCTCGGTGGTTGGGTTTTTCAGACAAAAAGAGAGAAAGGAGTGTACTCTTTGTACTCAATCTTTTTAACTTCACACTTTATACTGATATATAGGGGGGCAGGCAAAGGTAATCGCCTTCCAATTTTAGAGATATTGCGCGTTGAGATGCTTAACTTAACGCTACGATTTGTCTCGTTACCTACCGTCGCGATTACAGTCAATTTATACAAATCTTTTGCTTTTATAATTTCTTTCATCTATATTTTTCCTACAGTTCTTTTGCATACAACATTTTACTTGAATGCTTCACACATTCTCACATCCGGTGGGCACACAATATAACAAATGTTTTCTGAATGTAATAATTAATAACAATAATAATATAATAATTATATAAATTTTAACACAAGTTTTATGTAATTCAAAATATTTATTTCTCTTTAATCTGATAAGCATATCCTATCATTGTACATGTATGGTCATTTGTCTCACTAAGAAATAAAAAGATATACACGAACAAAAGTGTTAATACGGTATATTTTTGTATTTACTTCACGCTGTATCCTGCGCATAGAAGATCGCTTTGTATGATGACAGAGATGAGAACAGTACTCCATACTACGAAGCCGAACCTATACAGAGTCAAAGGTGTTATGGCGTAAAGTACACATTCACACACGATGCCGCTGCGCCATGATTGCCCAAAAAATAATAAGCTTACTTATAATTAATAATATAAAATTTAAATTGAATTATATTTTAAGAGAAAATTATTTTGTTAAATAATAAAATACATACATACATTTATAAATATTCTATGTAAGTGTAGCAATTGGCATCATAAGGGGACTAGGCAGGTCACTTGATTCAATTCTGGGTCGCTCTGACCTAGACAACGTCTCGTTTAAGATATTCCTCTAATAACTGAAAAGTATACGGTTTTTTAAAAAAATGGGAGTGAAAATTTTCGTTATATGTCAAAAATGTGAATTATGAAAATAGTGAACGTATACTGTGTAACAAAAAGAAATTGCTGATTTTTTATTACCTCTGTACTTATAAGTCTACGTGCTTAGGTAAAGTAAACCTTGTTGTTTTCAATTTTTCAAGAAAATATATATATTTTTTAATTATTTAAAATTTAAAGTCACCCTGTTCTAAACGCACCGCCCATTTTTTTTGTGACGTTATACGTTGAGTGGCGGAACTGAACGCCGCACTTTGCCTTGCTCTAAGAGTGACTAAATGAAAATATGAATATATGTATAGTAATTCATTTCTCCGAACGGGAGTCAACTCACAACCATCTTAGTCACATTTGTACCCCTGTGCCACGTCTGCGCAAAAAATAAAAAATTGAAATGTGATATGAAAAAATAAGAAAAAATAACATATCGCGCATTCAAGTAGTATAAAAAATCAACCTTTTCACTATTAGTGATCCCTTACAGGTTGCCCTTAACATAAACATTCACGAGTCAGCATAGGAACAGCTTGGTAGTGCATAAAAATAATAAAAGAGTAAAAGAAAACAAAATAATAAAGATAAATTTGGATAAATGACACATTGGTTGGTCAAATAATATTTTGATTCGATTCAGTAGTTCCTGAGATTAGCGTATTCAACCAAATAAACTCTCTAACTTGATGATTGTAGTATAGAACAATATATAGCAAACGCTAAATTCACACCTATGCTAACCGTAATAGCCGCTACAATCACAAACTCTTCTCATTAAAACGTCACGTAGACTTCAATTGATTTATGGTAAACTATCAAAGGGGACGACGAACGGAAAGACTTGAAAGATTATTTTCAATAAACTACATGTGAGACATTTGTATGAAAATACATTTACTCCATGCATATTATTTTTGGTTGAAATGATATTCTTATATTACATCGAAAGATTTCATATATATATTTTTTATATTCAATTCTGTTTTATTTTTTTATTTTGGAGAATTATTCTTATTAAGAAATAAATAAAACAAGACAAGAGCATCCTGCTAATATTATAAAGGTTAAAGTTAGTGAGGATGGATGTTTGTAACACTTTAACATAAAAAGGATCAGAGTCAGGGCTACAATTTATGTAAAGATTTTATATAAGTTGGGTATTAGGTTTGCTAGTATTATGTTCGACTCTCACTCAAGATACAATTTAAATTATTTTCACTGCTCTTTTCCTCAAAACGCGGTATTGAGGTCCGCCACTCAACACGCAATATGTCGGAAAGTGGGTGACGGAGTGTTTTAACACTAATTTTCGTCTCTCTATCCATTATTTTTTATATATTTACTATAGTGTTTTTTAGTTTCACGCTGCATCACGCATATAGCAGTGTAAGCAGAACCTTGGACCTTAGTGCTAAGACACTCCGTTCTCATTCCAGAGGCTTGTATTTTGAATGGTGGATCTTAACGCCGCTTACGCTACATGTCATTGTAATCTTATAATAAGCGTACGTGCACTTACGGTAATGCGGCTTAATTTGTAAATAAGCTAAACTGCCACAGAAGGAAATGACTCAATATCACTCACTCAGACCTGTCTACTTCTATGACAGTACGTGTTAGATGACGGTCCTTATAAGGTAAATAGGTCGTAAAATACCTGTATAAACATTTCATTTCCTCGCGTGGAAATCGAGCGGCACAAGTGATCGCTTTTATATTTTTATAGTATGATTCGAATGTAAGGATAGAAATTGAGGCCGTCGTGGCCTAGTAGCACAAGTGTGTGACTGTAAGTGCGACGGTTTTGGGTTTGATTCCCACTTGGAATATTTTTTTCACTCTGGTGACATGGCAAAGCGCGGTGAAGAGTTCCGCAACCCAATGCCTCAAACAGAACTCGCTGGAAAATGAGGAATCAAAGCGTGAAGAAAAAAAAGGCAAATCAATATATTCTATTGTTACAAATAGAAAGCGGTTTTTAAAATATATATATATATTTATAATATATTTATTATTAATAAATAATATATTTCTCTGTCTATATATTTCTAAATTATTAGGAAAGAGATTCCACGTAATTGCAGTAAGTGATATGTATCACCCAATAACAAATACTTGAGACGAGTTTCCTTCCGATAAGGGCCGTTGCCTACAAACAACTGCGTACGTCTTTTTTTTCGAATTGACTTTATTGCTGTTGACCTGGACTGGTCTTGACAGGATCACCGGACGATGAGAGGCGAGAGTCGCTCGCTTCTGAAGAAGGCGAGAGTCCATCTTTTACACGAGTTCGCTAACACTATAATATATAATTTTGGCAATGATAAATGTTTTTGACCCTTTCACCTGCGCCTATTATAGAAGGCTCTTTGTTCTATTGTTGTCTTTGTTATGTTTAGATAATAAATTAACCAACCTTGAATATTGTAATTTGTTACTATCGATTACTTTTGTTAAACTATTTATATATCACGTAAATAAATTCCATAAAATGAACAAAAACGATTATTCAAGCGTGAATACAGCGTGACGTAGAGCGAACCTAATGTTAACGGAGTACCCGTTCACATTAAGACAATTCCGTTCCCCACTCTCCGTGGAATTCTCGCGGCATTGCATGTTGAGTGATGAAACTCATCGACACATTGTGCCTCGTTTCCAGAGCGGCGAAAAGATAATGAATTACGTTAAATATATTACATTATTTACAGAATTAAATTGAAAAAGGCCGTCGTGGCGCAGTGGCACAAGGATGCCGCCCGACGGTTGTGGGTTCGATTCCCACTCGAGGAAGTGAAATATTTCCTTACATTTATATTTCCATTTTTCTTCGCTCTGGTATCGAGGCAAAGCGCGGCGTTGAGTTCTGCCACTCAACACGCAATGCCTCCAGAATTGGGCAGAAAGTGGGGAACGGAGTGTCTTAACACTGAGGTTCTCTCTGCCCACCCTGCTGTGTGCGGGATACAGCGTGAAACTGAAAAAAAATTAAATATACGAACACCATAAGAATTAAGATAAATATTTGTGACTACAGATTTATAAAACAAAAGGCATTTCATAGAAATGTTATATGTTTAAATATCTTATATTTAATATTTTTTTAATTATACACACATACAAAAAAACATATTCTTTTAGAAACCACATTAAAAAATTATGCGTAGCGTGACTCGAACTCCCGCCTCTAGTATGCCTACCAACCGTCTCTTGGGCGGTATCCTAGAGACGTAGGTCGGAGCTCTGCTTAGTTCAAATTTTCCTATTTTATGTTTAAGTCGTAGTCCAAAAATATCATATATACAAATATCTCACATAAAACTTAATTTATTCCCATACCGCTTTTCACAAGACAGATTCAATTACCTTGCAAATTAAACTTCAAGCCTTAACTGATTTTGACAACAATATTATTAAGAAATTATACCCATTCTAAATATAATCATATATTTCAGGTGAACGTGATGAAGAATTATGAACGTGAGCTCGAGCACCAGAAAATTCCATCAAATCACCAAAGATCCAAATACAAGAAGATACAATGAAGTCATTGTAAAATGGAAGTGAATCCGAAAATATGCTTCGAATGCAAAAACATAAGCAAAATCGACTCAGACATTGCGAACGGAAGTATAGTGAACAATTACAATCAATCTGTCAATTACTCGATCAATTTCGATAGAACTTTGAACGATTTTGACGGTTTAAATTTCACGTTTACCAACGGAACGTGTAGTGATAGTGACGTGAAATATAATTTTTGGGCGTTATCGTTGATAGTCTTTCCGTTGCTGACGTTGTTTGGTAATGTCTTAGTTATATTGAGTGTCGCGAGGGAGAGGAGTCTCCAGACGGCCACTAACTACTTTATTGTGAGTTTGGCAGTCGCTGATCTGTTGGTGGCGGTCGTGGTGATGCCTTTTGGAGTATATTATTTGGTATGTATTCTTTTGGATAATAGCTTACAAATATAAAGGTTTAATTAACACTCAGAAATGTTAATTAATATTTATTTGACTGAGTAATTTTAATTATTGATAGAAGCCAGCAGTGGCGCAGGGGCACTGTAATTACGATAGGTTGTAGGCTAGATTCCCACTTGGGGAAATGAAATATTTCATATTTTCATTTCCTCGCTGTAGTAACGAGACAAAGCGCGTTGTGTTCACTGGTTATTGCTATAATAATAAAAGTAAATATAGAAAAATATTGAGTAAAAAATAAAATTAATGTAACCATAAATTCTTAATAATTATAGTACTACAGCCGCTTTCAAAACCTTTAATTAGCCACTTTTTTTAAACAATTAATTTAGAATTATTATTTATTATTACTTTTGTTCCATTGCTATGACGATACAAAACACGGAATGTCTCAAAAAATCACCAGCAAGTGAGGAATGGAGTGTCTGAACACTAGGTGCTCTCTACGTACCCTGCTATATATACAGAACAGAGCGTGAAGCTAAAAAATAAAAACAATGTACTTCCATTAAGCCCAATATAATTTTGACTACACCATCATAGCGTTATTCTACATACATCAGCACAAAAGCTGGCCGAAACCCCAAAACCACGGAATGGCTCTGTCATATTAATTTAAAGCGCGCCGAGTAAACATGTTTGTTTCCTCTTGTCCATTCATCATTCTGAATTTCCTTCATTAAAGTGGTATTTTTGTCTAAATTGCAAACATTAGTCTTTGTAATAACTCTGTTTAGAGAGTAATGTTAAGACGATACGATACACCTGCCGCTCAGTCATTTATTTAATAAATTCGGCGGAAAATTGGGATCAGTGTGTCTAAACACTAGATTCCCTCAGCCTAACCTGCTATATGCGGGATACAGCGTGAAACATAAGGCCAAAAGCGAGTTGGATTCGTATACCGAGGGTTCCGTACAAATTTCAGGATTTATAAAAGTTGACAAACGTAAGTTTACGGACATATGCATTCATTTTGTATCCAGTCAACGGCACCCAATTTGATAATTGAGGGGGAAAAGTAGGGATAGGAATGTCTTAATATGTCTTAATCCGTGCCTACATACTCTGCTGCTGAAAGGAACGTGAAGCGAAAATAACTCAAATATAATTAGCGGCTTTTAAAATTATACAAAATTTTAAAATTTTTGTGAAGTATTATAATTAATTAAAAGTTTTCCAGCTTGACTAATCTTATCCTGGTCTAGCGTCTTATGCGAACGCAATCGTTAAGGATTCGATGCCCACTTGGAAGAATGAACACGTTTGAAGGTACTTTTTTAAATTTCGCTACTAAACATTGAAAATTCAAGTAATTCTCTCTCTCTTTCTCAAGTATTAAAGTTACATCTACCAATAATCTACAAACGAGTCAATTTTTAAAGCAAAATTTTACTTAAATCAATTCTTTAGAGGGTTTGTGTCTCAAAATAAAAAAAAAAACCTACAATTCTGCCTCATGATAATTTGTAGATTGTCCCGGATTCAATTTAGACTTTGGATTTATCATAGAAACAAAATTAGAAGCCAAATTCTTTCTCAGAACTAAAACGTTATTAAGCAAAAATCAAATTACGCTACGAAATGGGTGTTCTACGTTGAAAGATAGTATAAGTAAACTGATCATTATAGCATTGGAGTCTATAAAATTGAATTTTCATATAAACGGAATGCTGAAACCGTTTAACGCTAATAACTTCTCTTAAAATGCCATCATATGACTTGTAAACACGACGGTTATGGGTTCAATTCCTATTTGACAGAATGAGTTATTTTCATTCTCTTGCTCTGCTATGAGGACAAAGCGCGACGTTGATATCCGCCATTTAACACGCAAAATGGTTTCTTAATAGTAGGTTCCTTCTACCTATTTTAAAATTTATGATCGTAAAACGAATTTTAACTGCGAAGAAATTTAAGATAAGCCTTTATTAAAACCAAGGAATAATTAACAAAGGGACCTTTTACCGCTTATTCGAAAAAAAAATCGTTTCCATCTGATGAAAGTTGGAAGAAAGGTTAAGTAGGGCTTAGTTTATGGTTATTATAATTCTTACTTTTGAAACGGTTTTTTATTTTGTTTTTTTTTTAGCTTTACTGTATTCCGCGCAATGAGAGAGATATCCCTCTGCCTAACCTGCAAGAAGGGAGATACAGCGTGAAGCTTTAATAATATAAAATAATAATAATAATGTTTGCACTATAATAAATATACTAGTGATCAACTCACGATCATAACCGCATGTTTGCGGTTTTCAAACCAGCGGTACCGGACAACAAACACAGGAAGTGATCGTTTTGAAATTGAATATTTATTTAGATATATACGCTATAAACTATTAAGTATTGAAAAGCTAATATATAATATAATTAATAATGTAATATAAATAATAATTGAATTAAAAGCGTTACAATTATTGTAATACATATAATAATTATTCTGCTTCTACGTTTAACTATAGCATAAAAACAAACTAATTGACGGAAACGCCGCAGGATCGGTAGAAAGACCGCTCATTTAGGGCAACAATTGCTTTACGGGTTTCCCGAGTTCCTTCTGGTGTATCCACAACCTTGATGGCTTGTAAGAATGACACCCCACCTGCTCTGGGACATCTATGGCAAGCCGAAATGGAGATGTGCGTACTGCCTCTTCCTAAGCCGTCGTCTCCTACAACCTGGTGAGACTACGTTCGCGCCATTAAAGATTCGCAAAAGGAGACTATGGTAGGCCAGTTTCTTATCACTCTACCTCCAAGGCGGATCTGGCACCAGTAGAGTAGCCAACGTCCAACCGGTGTGGTGGCACTAGGTTTCCTCTGCCTACCCTGCTGTAAAGTGTAACTCATCAAATGTTCGCAGTGCCGCACGAAAATTGAATTAGATAGTAGTTAAGTAAAGATTTCTAACTACCAACTTAACGACATGTTAAGACACTGCATTAACATAAACACACCTGAAGTAACCGCTAAGTTTCACTTGAGCCCAGTCTACACTGAATAAATTTAAAGATAAGTGTTCGTATACAGGTACGTATATTATTAAATTTTTTTGGCTTCACTCAATTTCCCACGCAAGGCAGACAGAGATAACCTGGTAACCTAGTGTTAAGACACTCCATTCTCCACTTTCTTTCTAGTTTGTGAGGCAACGTTGTGTTGAGTGGCGTAATTAAACATCACACTGCCTTATTCTTGTTGAGGCCGTGGTCTGTGCTATATGCGGGATACAGGTGGATACTGACCCTGACGTCCGCCACAAACAAATGTTAGCGGAATGTGGCAAACGGGTAGTCTTTAGCTTCCCTCTCTATCTGCTTTGCTCATGTAGGAAGTTCGACACCCCACGCACGTAGCAGCAGCATATCAAAATGTAACATTATCGAAATAAACTATTTCCACTCACATAGTGTACGATCCCTTACGGCGCCGCCCGCCGGTGAGGCTGAGGCTGCGTAAGCTGTGTCAAAGGGATTTATTAGGAAGTTTCCTTATCTTGTTGTTGGCTTATGTTGAGATTAAATGTCTGTGTAAAATATAATATATTTTGATTATTTATACGTATATATAGTTAAAATGTATGTAATTTTAAATTAATTGTTTAAGTTATAATTTGTTTTTTTTTTCACTACACGCAGTATATAATAATCCTGCACATAGCAATGTGCAGGATTTCAGATTTCTCACTGAGATAGTAATCTTATGTTAAGACACTCCGATTCGATTAGACTTTTAATCCCCACTTTCACCGAATTCAGTGCCTGTTAAGTGACTGAATTCGCCTTTTTTTATAAAGAGAGCGAAGAAATAAAAATAAAAATATTTGATTTCCTTGATTAAATTTCCTTGATTCCTTAATTTAAGAAGTACCAAATTAATTTATAGTATAGAAGTGAGTTTCTTACGATATAAATGACCATATCTTTTCCTAAGTAAATATAGAAAAAAATTTTTTATCAGGAAATCATGAAGCCGCAGATCTGAATATATGGTATGAATTTCAACCCGATATCAGCGCAAGCATTCCTGAGATAAAGGGTCTTGACCTACAGACAGATGGACAACAGATTAATCTATTAAGGGTTCCTTTTTTCCTTAAAAATAACGGAACCCTAATATCTAAATTGGATTTTATGTCACTACTATCATATTTATTGAACTGAACTTAAACGACAAAAAGGGTTAAAAATGGATTTTGCTCCATTATTTAACATCAAAAGGAATCATAGAAACATTTTAGCATATTACCTGTACTTACTTGTATTGTATTATTTCAAAGTATGAAATACAAAGTATGTTTAATATTTACACATTTATCACCGGAAAGCGATTGCAAAGTGAAATGTGTCGGAAACGCTCATTTTAGTTAGTTACAGTTTTGTGACGTAAATATTCTATTTTTTATGCTGAACTTTTGATTTCTGATTTAACTTTTTTGATTGTACTTTCATATGACGTTGAGTTCCGCCATTCAACACGCAAATGCTTCCAGAAAGTGTGCAACGAAAGTGTCTAAAAGAATCGATGTGTTTTGATATGTGTGTGTTTATGATAGGAAGGAATAAAGTATTAATAAGAAAATTGAAATGAAATATTAATAGTTATTCTCATCTTCCATGTCCTGTACCATTTACAATATTTATCCGACTTCTGTAAAAAAAGGAGGTTATCGATTCTTTTTGAGGGTTGAGACTCTTTTTGAGGGTTACGTACTTTTTAAGGAAATAGAAAACTTTATAATATCACTCTTTTCTAAAATAACCAACGTAATGGACTTACAAAACAAAAGAATACAAACTCATAAAATTGTACCGGATTCGTTTTTAAGGCTACATAATGCCTCGAAAACAGTACTTAGTATCCGTTGACCTAGTTGTTTATTACTTATCTGTATATTATCTGATCAAGATCTTAAAAAATGTTGGTAGAAATAAAAATAATGATAATTTTAAATATTCAAGTTGAGTTGTGAATTCGATTCCCACTCGAGAAAATAAAAAATTGAATATTTTTACTTCCTCGGCGGAATTTTCTTTTGCCTTGATACCAGAGTGAAAAAAATTAAAATATTCACTCCCCCGAGAGAGAATCGAACCCACAACCGTTACTTTACAAACCGCTTTACAATACAGGCTTGTGCCCCATACGTACAACGGCCAAAATGTTATGTCGTAATTAATAGTAGTAGCTTATCTAAATAATAAATTACAAACATTTACAAAAAATTTACAAAATTTTATATTATTTAAATTCCGCCGGATACGGCGTGACGCTGTAAATATTAGATAAATATACGATACCTATACAGAGTTATACTTCTCCTCAACAAGCACTTATATAAACGAACTACATCTACAATTTGGACCTAAATTGATTAAATTAAGCTCGAGTCCCGTTACTATTGGAGCTTAAACCTAATTTGTGAATTCTGGAATGCCGTAGCCTTATCTTAATTGATGTTATCTAAGTGGACTGAATATTGACATAGGTACTAGGTTTTTCCTGCGGCTTCGTCCGCGTTGTCAATATAATCCAAGTTATGTATGCGTCACGTGAACGTATAATTTCTTTTTTTTTACAGCTTCTCGTTGTACCCACATAGCGCGAAAGGCAGAGTAGAGCTAAGACACTCCGGTCCTATAAAAGCATTTTCGTTCAAAATTTTTTTGACAAACGGAACTCAACGCCGCGCTTACTACGTTGTGGTAAAATATTCCGTTCCACACTTTCCGTTCATAAGAGACGTAGCCTCGTTGAGTACTTACGTCTAGTTACCACAAAAGAGATATGAAAATAATGAGTTACCCTGAGTGAGAATCAAACCCACAACCGTCGTGCTTACAGTCAGACACTGGGTTGCTGCTGAGTTTATATATTTATATACTGCAATATTCTAATAAAAAAAATAAAATATAAATATATAAATATTTTAACACAGCCTCTATTGTTAAACAAGAATAAACGTAATGTATAATTAATATCTGTAATAAAGTTTTTTTATGGAAAAAGTCAAAGCAAACGACCGTTCGGGCCACCTGATGGTAAGTGATCACCGCCGCCCACGACCCCATGCAACACCAGAGGAGCTACAGGTGCGATACCGGCGTATAAATGACTGAGATAAAAAACGATATTATACTAAAACTTTACAATATTTGCTCTAAGCCGATGGTATCTTGGTGAATCAAATTAATTGATCAAACAAAATCTCTGAAATCTATGTGGTATCAAATTAAATGTATGGAGACACTTGCCATTCCATTCATAACATTTTTCATTGCCAGACTAAATAATAATTAAATATATAATTATTTTTACTTATAAAAATTTCTTTTAAGAAATAAATAGCGATGTTTATTTCATGATAATATTTCTTGGCCGTTGTGGCGTAGTAGTGCAGCGTTGGTCTGTAAATGCGACGGTTTCTGTTTGATTTTCTACTATAATTATGTTTAAGTTATTCCTCTACTTTGATAGACGAAGAGAAGCTGTCTGCTGAGTTCAACCACTAAACACAGTTCACTGGCAGCCTCCTTCCTTATAGACTTATATTATAGAAAAACGTTAATTATTTTCTATTGAAAAATGAATGACGCTTGAACGCAGTATAAAATTACATGTATTTATTATATTATTCGTTTTTTTTTTCGACCCAGATCGATACAACCCCGGGTACCTTTAAAAGCGCGTCTATTATATACACCTCTAGCTTCTCTGGTGTTATACGGGGTGGGTCGGTGACCACTTACTATCAGGTGACCCATACGATCGTTTGCCTTGTGTTTTTCCATAAAAATGACACTTCACTCTCCACTTTCTGAATTTTGAAGGCACTGTATGTTGAGTGGGGCAACTTCTCGCCGCGCTTTGCAGCGATACCGAAGCGAAGAAATAAATATAATAAATATGTAATTTCCTCGAGTAGGAATCGAACCCACAACCTGTCGCATTTATTGACATGCGATTGAGTAACGACTGGCCACTTATTAAGGTCTGACAGCTTCATAAATTATTTTATGATATTCTATATTTTGTTCATTGTAACTTTTCTTACAGTTCAACGGCGTGTGGGGGTTGCCGGCGGTGGTCTGTGACTGTTACATCGCGATGGACGTCACTTGTTCTACATCAAGCATATTCAATCTAGTCGCCATTTCTGTTGATAGGTACATATTTATTAAGTTATTGGTTTTTTTAATAAGTATTTATATAAGCAAAGTCCAGCTTCACTCTGAATCCCGTCTATAGCGGATAAAGCAGAGGGAACCTAGTTCTTTACAACATACTCATACATGCAATAGTTCGACGCTTAATCGCGTTAATGATAAATGTTAAAGTTATTTTCATTTAGCCCGTTTCTCAATGCGAAAAGTTTCTAATTTAGGTGAGAAGTGGGATGCTATAATTTTATGCAGCAGATGTGGAAAACTAGAAAAGTTATCAAATCAAAAACACGTTATTGTACAATAACATAATGTGTAAAACTAAATACATATAGATATTAACACTGTGTAAAGACAGTTTTAGCATATAAGTAATCTTGTACATGAAATCTTTACTAAATATGACTTATAATAAGCCGTTGTGGTGCAGTAGCACAAGCGTGTGTCTGTAAACATAACACTTGTGAGTTCGAGTCTCACTCAAGAAAATAAAATATTTAATATTTTTATTCCTTTTCTCTGGTAACAAGGCAAAACACGGCGTTCAGTTCTGTAACTCGCAATGCTTTAAAAATGCGACGGAAAGTGACAGTGTGAAGAGACAGAGGAAGAGACCTAAGGTGGTAGATCATTATCATCATATATATCATATAAAGATATGTTTGTTTTTTCACTTTCACTTCATACATAGTTTGGTTGAGCTTCACCACCCAACACGTAATATGTCTTAAATTGGGTAGAAAGGCGAGAAAAAAGCGTTTTTATGTGAGTTTTCCTCTTACCAATGCAACATGCGGCATACAGCATGAAAAAAAATTATATACGCATAGACATACATGCTTACATATATACATATATATAATAATTATCAATAACTACTACTGACACAAAAGGGGTGAACTTTCATCAACACTTAATGGATTATATTATCGTAACCGACAAAATGTACATGTTACACAATCGATTCGCTGAATAATTCGATTCGAGCACATTTCAATTTGGTAGGATGATATGAAAACAACGTTGTTTGTATTAAACCCCATATTAAGTGAGCTTATGGGATATTCATGTGTGTTCTGAATATTCATTCGATAGTACTTTTTTTTTTATTTTTCATGTATTGCAGGGAAGGCAAGGGAACCTAGTGTCGTCCAACTCAGGACAATGCGTGTTAAGTAGCTAAAACTTATACCACAGTTCTTTGCCACAATGGGAGATTCAAAATAATTACTAAAATGTAATCATTCATCAGACAGAATCGAATTCATAACCACCGCGTCCACAGTGTCACTAACATAATAATGGTTAAAAAGTAGATTTATAAAATAAATTGAAATCTTTGCTTCGATATTTCATCTTATTTCAGTGAGAAAATATTTGTAGAAAAAATAAATATCGCCTACCTAAGGATATGTTGATTTTGCAAAATTATTAGAGAAAAATACAGATATTTAATATAAGAATGTTTTTTTTCTCCTTTTGCCGCGTTTTTCCTTTTTCCTTATGTATTGGTCAACAATAAATGTCATAAATCCCTTCTTTCTATAGAAGTGAAGTATATCGGAAAATTTTATTTTCAAAAAATAATATTAGTTACTTTAAAGGAAGGTGAATATTAAAGAGAAAATGATGCCATCACGAGGATTGTGGGTTACATTCTCACATAAAGGAATAAATTATTTTTATTTTGGCGCACGGTAACAAGGCAGAATGAGGCCTTGAGTTTTCTCCACTTAATATATTTCTTGAAAATTGAACATGAGGAACGGAGTGTCTTAACACTAAGTTCACTCTATCTACCCTGTTATACGCAAGATACTACTTCAACTATCTTCGACTTCAGTTAGGTACATTTTGCCGAAGCTTTTAATGTATGTATTAGTATAAAGATTTAAGAGAAGAAATTTTAATCTCCTTAATGGATTTAAATTACTTTTACAACATTTGTCATTTTAAAAAATAAACGCAAGCTGAGATTAGAATATACAAAATAAAAAGAAGCTGACAAGTGTGAAGAATATGAAGCTGAGAGTACAATATATAAAATTAGACTTAAATGATATATTTCTTAGCTCATTCTTAATTTATGAAGCTTAGAGAATATTTTATTATAAATTGTGTTACGTTTATCTACACTTTAAGTATTAAATTACTTAACTTAACTTCACGCATTATCCCCAGCGGGCTAATCAGAGACAACGGAGCGCCAAACGCTACGATCTCGACATACCTCTTTCGCCTCGTCCACTGTCATCAACTTGTTCATGCATGTCCTCCGGGAGGTGCTCCAGATTTTCACCTGATCTTCCTCCAGTATCTTTGATATTGTGTTTTCGAAGTCAACCGAGGTCTCCCCCTATCCCTCTTACCACTCACTTTTCTATCATAAATCTTTTTTGCCAGTATTACATTAGTAACAAAAAGAATTAAAGAAACCTTTATAGAATCTAAAAATTGCGTGGAGGTGTCAACGTGGAATTTGGATAAAGTATTCACATAAGCACAGCATAAAATAAAACTTTTAATTCAACGCTATCATTAGATAATATATGGACACTTATGCATTCTTTTTTGCTGAATTTTGTAAGAATTTCACTGGATTATCAATTCAAACTGGGAAACAAAAAGTTGGAAAAATTATAGATATTCCATACCAAAAAAACATACACACTCTACTAAATTTGTTGTTTATTTAGCACAAAATTATTAATAAGTCTGCAAAATGCAGTCTGCATCGAACATATTTTTATGAGAAGTTTTTTAAAGAAAAATTAATATAACATTTTACGTTCACACTCCATTGAGTGTTGCCGTCTTCGAAATATACAACTTTTAATATTTCTCACTGAAAAGAAGAATTTTCGAATAAGAACCATATAAATAAATTTCAAGATGTAAGCATATAGCAGAGTAGATAGAGGGAATCTAATATACATTCTAATCCCGATTACCCAAATTTCTAATTATTACCCATTGAGTAGAGTAAGTCAACACCTAGTTATATCATATTACGAACGAGGAAGTGAAAATAGTTCATTCCCCGATTGAGAATCGAATCTAAAACCATTAACACGGAGTGTCTCAACGCTAAGTTTCCTCTGCCTGTGCGGGATTCAGCGTGAAGAAAAATAATATTATTTCACATTCAATTAATATAATTATTTCACATTTTTTTTTACAGATACATAGCAGTAACTCAACCTATCAAGTACGCAAAACATAAAAGCAACGCGCGCGTTTGGCTCATGATAGCAGTGGCGTGGCTCGTTTCCGGCGCCATCGGTTCCCCGGTGGTCCTGGGTTTGAATAACACCCCGGATCGCAGCCCAGACCAGTGTCTGTTCAATAGCACAGACTATGTGATCTATTCATCGTTGGGATCCTTTTATATACCTTGTCTCATCATGATGTTTTTGTATTATAGGATTTTTAAGGTAAGATAGATTTTATTTGTTTTAGCTTTAAATGAAACAAACAGTATACTTCTTAAACTATAATCATAAAACATAAATATGAGTAGCGGCTCTCGCGCAGCTTCGGCCACTACTAATATTTATTTAATATTATATCAATATGCGTATTAAGGGAAAATTGGTTGATTATTTTAATAATAATATGTTGAATTGATAACCTCAAAAGTCGGTTAAAAATATATTCAAACCCAATCCTTTTAAATTATATATTTTCAAATAGTTTTCATTGTAACGTCCTGAATAGACCTTTATAACGTGTTTAACTTCTAAAATAAGTTACTTAAGTCCTTCAAACAATTAACGAAGGAACTGAAAATTTTGAAATGTACTTAAAACTGTGAAAACAAAACACGAAACGAAAGCGTTGTGTACATTTGTAATAACCTTCACTAAACTTCATCAATTTACTTTGAGGTTTTTAATACACACAAAGTAAAAAACATTTTATTATAAAATTGGTATATTTTATTATGAGCTCAAGGGCACAATTGTGCAACTGTAAACGCGTCCTAACACTAGGTTCTCTTTGCCTACCCTGCTATGTGCGAGTTACAGCGTGAACATGATTTTTATATTTAACCTCATAATCCCTGAAGAATGAGGATGGAGTGTTTTAACACTAGGTACCCAGGTGCCCTCTGCCTTAGTTTTGGGGTGAAGCTGAAAAACTTAGCGAAGTTTTCCCATAAATCAATTTTTTATAGCTTTTTACAGTTACCTGGAGATAGGCTCTGATATAAAAATGATAGTTCCGATTCCCGCTACGTGACGTGACATTTATTTTACACTACACAAGTTTCTTTTTAGGCATGTATAAAAAGAAGATAACTAGAATTTTGTGATAAGTATTTTCTCTTACTTTGACTCTTTTATTTCTACTACGGAAATTTAGATTTTCGAGAAGTGCAAATCCAAATCCCGCTATATTCAATCTATCATATGTTTTCTGAAACACACATGAAAAACGTAGAAAGGCACCACTAAGCTAAAAATGAAGTGAAAAAATATTTTGCCGAAATCTAACAAAAATATTTTTATACTTTTTTGCTGATTCAGTGAAAAGGCTTTCGCGCTCCTAATAAAGCTGTTTGTTTTCTCAAACTTGGGCGGTATAATATGAAATTTTCTAACAGAATTACTATCGGAAAATAATTTCCAGTAGAAACCTCCTATCTGCAAGTATTCCTCGAAACAACACTACTCTCTCAGTTTTCCAAACAAGTAATGTCTTTTGATAATTGATGCTTGAAACACTTCCTGTTTATATAAAAAAAATATTTTAATTATTTTCAGCATGTCGTGGTTTAGGCACAAGCGTTTTGACTGTTGTGGGTTCGATTTCCACGCGGTGGAATGAATTATTTAATATTTTCATTTTCTTTGCTTTTGCAAACTGCGTCGATGAGTTCCACCACTCACTCAACTCGCAATGCCTCAAGAATTTGGCGGAAACTGTGGAATTGAAGTGTCTGAATGTAGAACGGAGTGTTTTAACACTATCCACTATCCCATCCCTATAAAATGTTTAACTTTAATTTAATTCTGCTTTGTGGCCGATTATTTAATCCACGAACTAACATTAAATCTCAGAACCATAAACAAGATCGTTATACAAAAGACAAAAAGCACCACAAACCTACAAAACCATGCTATTTGCACTTAATTCAAAAACAATACAGTATAAAAAGTAATTTATTTCCTTCTTTTATGGGGGAACAGATGACCGTGATTCCCCATAAAAGCCCTTTACGATCGCTCTCGGGACGCGTACCTACATTTTAAATTGCTTTATAACCACTATTTTTGCGCACTCGAATTCGATGGCGATCGTTGGAGTGTATTCGCGTTCGTAATATTCTTGAATTTCGTCTTTTTTTTTATTTCACGCTGTATCCCGCACACAACAGTGTAATTAAAGAACCTGGGACCCTCCTCTTAGCAGTAATTCAAGTAATTATCGCGTTAAGCCAAACCACCTTTTCAGTTATGTAATATTAATCATCTAATCTAATCTAATTTAGCTTCACGCTGTAATCCTTGCGGGCTAGTCGCAGGGAACGGAGCACCAAATGTTACGATCTCTGCACACCTCTTTCACCTCGTCAACGGTCATGCTTTTTACATGAACTTCTTGCAGCATCTTTGATACTGTGTTTCCAAAAATCAACCGAGGTCTGCCCCTACCGGTCCTACCGCTTGATGATATATTAATAATAATGAAAGATATTAATCATTTTAAAACATGTAGCCTAACGTACTAGCTGAACGTACAGTTCAATATATATACTTTTGCCAAAACTAAAAGTATTTTAACAAGTAAATAATAACGAGTAGAGAAAGAAGAGTAGTTAAAATACAATACGAGATATACTGATGTAAGAGTACGAAAAATCACAGCTTAAAAATTGCTTAAATTGGCCGGAACAGTTAAACACTTGGAATGTATCCAAGAGTTTCTTTCGATTTATTATTATTTTATTTATTATTTTATTATTTTATTCAACTTATAATGTTAAGTATGGAAGTATTTCACATGGATATAAAAGAGACATGTAAGAGACGTTAGTGGCTATAATTGCAAAGGCATTTTTAGAGATCTAATTGAAAATCGAAAATTACTTTAAAAAATTCTACAGGCATCATCAGTACCTTGGTCAATAGTTACTATTTAATATGGTATGTTTGTAAATAATCGTGATTTCAGTCTTCTCTTTTTCTTCTTTTCTTAATATGGTTTTTTGTTAAGTAGTTTTTATTATTTTTAAATAACAAAGTATTAAGGACATATAAGTAAGACTGTATTTATAAAAGGTAATAATATCGAATCAATAACATATATATGAAATGAGAGCCAAGTTCAATGGTAATTATTGCATAGATCTCGTCTCTTTACCGCCGTCTTAACCGACAAAACAATGTATTCTGTGAAATTGAAATAAATTTCATACTAGAAATTTTACTTGCCTGTTTTTTATCACCAGACACCAAACAAAAGTTCAAGTTGGAATTACTCTAACTTGCAAGTATAATAAAGTAGAAGTGTACGCAAAAAGTTTTCGAGTAAAATTTAGAGTTATATACACAGTACTGACGCTTATGTTTTCAGTGGGATAATCCTTATGACGAAGCTGACTAAATCCTAATCAAAAAGTGTAAAATATAAAAATAATTAGATACAAAAATCTACAAAATCCTCTAATTCTCCGAGCCCCGTAAAATTTAAATAAGTCTCGACTGTTAATCCTAATGAACATTGGGCTGGTTTTTTCTTTCTAGTTTTATGAAGCTGGCTTTATGTTGTTTTTATAATTTAATAAGTGTATTTTTATATTAAAAAAAATAATTAAAATAATAATATCTGAATACAAATTAATATTTTAACCCAAAAACTATTGTTATTACAAATATTAATTACATTATATAGACACTTATGTTAATATTCAATCGACCTCGGGCTCTATAAATATATTGTTTTAGCCTAAATAACGAGGTAACAGTTTGTTGTTCAGTTCTCTTATTGACAGAAGTTGTATCATATGACCCAGTGGTGATTAATTTGATAATAATTCATAATAGGTACAAGATTCGATATTGATGGAGGCTAAAGAAATTGTATGATTTGAAAGAGTTTTGAATTTAAAGTCATATATATAAGGAGGGACAAATTAGAATTTACATAGTTTCACGCTGTACCCTGCACATAAAGGTAAAACAACCCGTTGCTCTTCATCTGAATCCTGGAGGAATTGCATGTTGCGTGGCAGAACTCAACACCGCGCTTTGCTTCATTACCAGAGCCAGGAAATGAAAATATGTTACATTTCACTACCCCAACATGAAATAGAGCTCACACAAGATACAATATCTCAAAGATATTTATATTTGTACAGGCAATTCGGCAGAGAGCCAAAAAGCAGAGAGTTGCGAAAACATCATCAGCGATTAGTTCAGCAGTCTCCAGCGGGACTGCGGCCGTCGTTATAGAGAACATAGCACAAACACAACGATTCGAAGTACCTGAGGACAGACCGACCAACACCGCGTCGGGGAGCAACGATGATGATGATGATAAGTTAGTATGATTAGCAGTAAGCGTGTGACTTTGACTCCAGACATCGGTGAACAGTTGGGAGGGAAGTTAACGAAATACAGACAGAAAAGACAGTTCGCTGTGCAAGATTATTTGCATGATCGATCTTTGTTATGTTTTTCATTTTAAAACGTTTTATTTATTTTATTATCTGTATAGCAATTTTTGTTAAATGAACATTAAATATGTTCACTTGTAAGAAGTGTGTCGATGAGTTCCGCTATACAATGAAAAATTAATTAAAGTCTGGAATTAGTTTAGAAAGCAGAGAATGGGGGGTCAACACGCCTAATATATATTTGAAAAAATAAAAAACCAACCACAAAAAAAATTAAAAAGAACAAAAGTCGGGCAAGTGCGAGTCGGAATCACGCACAAAGTGTTCCGTTCCATTATCTATAAAAACAGCAAAAAAATTATGGCTGCTGTAAGCGCCTTTAAATATTTATTCTATTTTGTGTTTTAATACTTATTATTATAGTGGCAACATATGTTATATTTAAACTGTCTATGAAGAACCGTGAGAGTAGCCTAGTGGTAGACGGACAGATAGACATCGCATATATTCGGTCACTTCCTAAAATCGCATCGACGACGGTCTCATTCGCATTTTATACATATAAAAAGAAATGAAGTAAATTCTGTAGTAGGTACCTACTATTATATAAAAAGAGTGTATTCTCACATGTCTAGACTTTAGAATACTTTACTCCGCAGAGGGCTGTCAGTGTGCACGGCAATTATCTGTCGTGATATATGACGTACGTGATCGTATATGACGTGATAAATGATACGTGCTAGTGAATTTTATTTATATTTATCCCGTCCATCAGCCTTTCGAAGTCCACTGCTGCACATAGCCTCCCCTAATGCTCCTGCACCCTTTGATTCCAGCGGATTCCCGCTGTCTTCTTTAAGTTGTCGGTCCACCTGGTTGGAGGGCGGCCTGTACTCCTTTTGATTTCTTCTATTCCTGACTATAGATGCCAGTCGTGACACAAGTGCCACGTGTACAAGCAACAGGTTGTGGATTTGATTCCAACTCGAGGAAATTAAAAATTTAATATTTTCTATTTGTCGCTCTCTAATAAAAAAATGTAATTACCCTTATATTACATATTTTAGGGTCACTTATGTGTAGAATAAATAGTTTTTAAACTTTGCCAACCATTACTACGAGGGATGAGTAAAACTAACAAAACGTAATATAATAAACAACAATATTTTATTATTATTCATTTCCATTTCTACAGAGCAGCCACAGTACTTCATTCCATTAGTCGAACTGCTATACAAAGTTAATACACCCGTATTTGTCTATAAAACACTCAATAACTCTTGAACAAATAATTATGTTCGCTTTAATTCAGCCGGAGTGAGCTTTTGCCAGGGTTAATGTTATAATTTATTTGTGTATAATTTGTAAATGAAAACTTTTGATTTTCATTGTGTTTGAGCTTTTTTTTATAGTTTGGTTCTATTTTTTTATTGTATTGTATTTAACATTGGTATCAAAGGCTGTAGAGGTTTTTTTTAATGATATACCAAATACTCTAATTAATAAACCACTTCTTAATATACAAATAGAACAGTATTTTATGAATTGCTTAGAAAACCGATATAGAAATACCGGTTACGTTACATTTAGTTAAGTCTCTTAAAATTAGATGATTAGGCCCCTCTACCTACCCCGCTGTTTGCGGGATACAGCGTCAAAGTAAAAAATAATAATTTAAACATTCTCAATAGATCTGAAATGGGAGCATATGCTGAGGAGTTGGCCAACACTAGGTCAGCTAGGTTCATGCTGGCTGCGGTCGTGGAAGAGACCGGACTGTAAGTATTTTTAATATCTTTCATTCGGTGAAGAAGTGTTTTACGAGTGTAATATAATATACACACACTAGCGACCCAAGAAACAAGCTTGCGGCTTTGTCCGCTTGAACTACATAATTATTGGTTCCACATAATTATTAAAGGTTTTTTATACTTTTTCAAAATAAATATAATTCGACGAACAGAACGAAGCGTATGGACACTAGGTTTTTTTCTACCGAACTATATCCGGGAAAACGAGTGTAGTTCTACTAGTTAAACTTTTATAAGAATGATGGAAGTACCACGAGTGGATCGAACTGACGAGAAAAACTGTAGACGAGAAGACGATAAAAGCTAAGCCTTTTTTATTTTATGAGATTTAAATTTTATATGTATATAAATCAAAAGGATAAAAATCTGTATATTATGTTAAATCCTGGTAATAGGTCTACATATATTATTATTAGTTACAACGTATCCAGTACTACTTCTCCCAATACATGTACTTGTTAAATGGTTTCAACTGAGTGTAAACAGACGAGTACATAAACATCTCAAGGTATTTCAGCTTTGTTTGATTGGTATGATTTCAATTCCACGATATTATTTACATATAAACTTTACATAAGTTTTTTTTTTCAGCTTCACGCTGTATCCCGCATACAGCAGGGTAGGCAGAGGGAACCTCGGTGTTAAGACACTCCGTTCCCCACTTGTGTAGTTACATGAATAAAATAGAAATAAAATTGAAAATGAATCACAATTTTCGTTGAATAAAACGTTTTGGTTCCAGGTTTTAATATATAGGAGTAAATGAATATATCAATTTTATTTACCTAATGCTCTTTATTTCTTCTTTAGAATAATGGCAAACCTGGCGTCACCCATTCCAATGATGGATCCAAACACAAACAACGATTCAGGGTACGCGCCTTCTAATATGGATGTGGATAAAGACCACACTCCACCACCTTCTCCCATTCAAGAAGAGAAGAAGAAAGTAGAGAAGGAACAATCTAAGAAACCAGAGTTAAAGTGAGTATTTTTATTCGGATTTTTATTTCTAGCTTCACGATATATTTCGCATTGCTACAAAACAAAAGGAGCCTAGTCTTAAGACCTCCTTTCCACGTGGGTCTTATTTAGTTTCAGTCGGTCCCCCCCAATTAGACTGGGGACCTTGGGGATATTTAATTGAAAGATGCTGAAAGATATATATTGAAGCTAATCAAATAAGACTATTTGATTATAATTAATGAAGATACTCCTTTCTCCACTTTATGATATATTGACAACGCGTTTCAAGCGGCGTAACTCAACACCGTGCTTAAAACAGTGAGATACTTACAATTTAATAATTTTATTTTAATGAGTCTTGTATCAACCTACACAATATTATTTGCTACAATATAATAATTTAAATACTCATATATTTTTAGTGCGTGTAGTTGTACAGCGTGAAGCTATAACACGTTTGTTAGAAACATTTAAAAATATATATTGAAATATTTTCGCAATTTTTGCATTTTGTGAGTTCGGTATAATTATATATAATATTTTCCATAAATATCTGCAGTAGAAAAAAAACTTGGGCTCGTCCGGGATTTGAACCCGGGACCTCTCGCACCCTAAGCGAAAATCATACCCCTAGACCAACGAGCCGCTTGTGATATATGTCGAAATAAATAATCAATATAATATGACAGTATAAATTTGTCATTTTATCTTTATTATTTGATCTTTTTATGGCTTCCAATAATGATATTATAAAAACTATTGATAATAAAAGATATACCTATATACAATACTTGTATTACAAAGATAATAGAATATTAGTTCGCGCGCGGCGTTGAGTTCCGCTATTATATATATATACCTATTGTTAAAATCCATTCCCCATTAAAACACTTCCCTTGCCCACTTTCCACCAAATTTTCGAAACGTTGAGTTCCACAACATATATATAGACAAACAGAAATACAGATTTGTTTTAATATCGTGTAAATAACTATGTGCATTTGAAAAACAATCACAGACAGACAATTTAATTTTATTTATTTATATATATATGCATAGTAGATATGTCTACATCTTTTATACTGATTTTTTCACTGCACTCTGTTACAAGAATCTAAAGCACTAGATTCTTTGCTGATATAGATATTTAATATTGAAATTTTAATATAACAGTTTTGCTCAACGTTTGATGTTCAAATATTTTTATGAATAACAAAAAAAACTAAGGAATTTCAATACGTCGCTCATATAGTTATTGTATAACACATTTACTGTACAAGCTGAAATGTATGGACAATGTTATATTTTACATCAACGAGCTTGGTCACTTAACACTTAATATTTGGACATTATTAGATGATCTATCAGAAGATTTACAATAATTTATTTTAAATTTCTAAAAATTAAATTTCCCATATAGAAGGCAAAGTCGAGGGAACCTAGTGTTAAGATTCTCCGTTATATATTGCATGTGAGTGAAGGAATTCAATGCCAAACTTTATCTGCCAAAGTGGAGAAATGAAAATAATAAATAAATAAATAAAGAATATGGCTGACTAACATCACTACACTTAGTTTACTACATCAAAATTCAAATATTATTAAAACACATTGTTCCAAGATATTGGCAATCCGAAATCCCTTTTCAGGCTGTTGTTTGGAAAATTTCAATTTAAATTTACTAATACAATTTCCGTCTCGACACATAATTATAGATGTATTCGGCCCAAAAAGTGAAAAATATTTCCATTGAATAAAAAAGATCTTAGAGTTATTTATATAACTTATATATATGTATATATATATATATATAAGTTATATAAACAACTTTAAAATTTTTAGTAAGTATAGGTATTACAAAAAATATTTCAGAATAAAACTATTCAGTTCTCCCGTATTCGCCCGAATTCGAGGTATTGGCACGACACCTTTTATTGAGTTGCGGAACTCAACTCCGCGCTTTTGAATATAAATGTGTTATTAAATTAGCCCTTTAATCATTTTTAGCCTCTCATGCATAAAAAAGACACATAATTAAGTTTTCCTCGCAATATAAAATGTAATTAGTAATGTATTCCTTTTTATCATTACAGAGTAACGTTTACTGAGCCAGAGACACAATTGAATAGGTAAATAAATTTCAAACACTAATTCGATTATATTCTATACCTTTTGTAATTATAAAAAACGTACAGTCGTATTACTTAACATTACATTGTCGAGTATTTGTTTTTAAAATGACATTTTAAACTGATTGACATAAAATAAACACTAAATGTTAAGGGAAGTTACGAAAAATTGAATCGGATAATATTTTCTGAGATAAGCATGAACAAACGCACAGACAAACAAATAAACAGACAAATGTTTTGAAAATCATCAGCAATATTTTTTTGATATTTTTTTTCCATTGTTTCCATTCCATAATTAATCTTTATAATTAAGTAAATATACATTGATATTAATGAGTACAAGTAAAATATATTAATTTATCTAAAAAACTGAAATTCCATAAAGTTAATGTAATAGATCGGATATAAAACTTTTCTTTTATGTTATTGTTACTGATGTCCATTTCATTTGATTCTAAAAATATAGTTGAAAGAAAATTAAAAAAAAAACACTAAGAAAAACAGCAAAACAATATCTCTCCATAGCACTTACACTAGCAGTGGTACACGAGCACTACCCCGACCTCCTCACTCCACTACTCCTCTGAGAGCCGTAAGTGCGACGCGACATGTTATTAGAGTCGGCTATATTTCTTACTTATGTACATTATTTTTAACGTCATCTAGACGTTGGGACGTGACTAAGCGGCTCTAGGTTTAAATCCTAATTGGGATAATTGTATTTATTATATATCTCAGTCTTAGAATAAAAAAACAACACTACGTTTCGCGGGTTTCTCCGCATAGCTGGTAAAGCACAGAAAGTTTAGTATTAAGACATTCCGTTCCAAAAATATAGGTATATATACTTATTTAAATTATTTAAAAAATTAAGTATTATTTATATATATATACCCTATAGGCTATTATTACGTGGCGAAGCTGGTCAGTCTGTCTGTCAACAGAACAGGCCACAAAATTAAATAAAAATAATATATATTGAAGGTTCAAGTACCTCAAACATAGATATATGAAACATAGATATATCATATATTACAATTGAGCTTGTATGAAAAGTACCCGATTAGAGTTCGACAACAAATGAACTACATAAGTCGGTGTGCAGAGGAACGAAAAACGTGACTTCCTTCGAAATATATTTATATCCCATTGTAAATTCAACACGCTTTGGAAATAAAATAATAAAATATTCTAGAGATCTATCGACCTATTAACGACCGTGTTTATTCTGAATGAATGGCGGTTATGAGAACTAAAGTTTGAAATACTTCTTGTTCGCTTCTTCCCAAACAGATCTATAGAGACGTCTCTAAAATTCAGACACTGCGTGCTTTATGTTTCATGTAACTTCCGATTAATGCAGATTATTCTGTGGAGTCAGATAGTGAAAATTTTAAAAATGTGTTTTTTAATATTCCAATAATAATTTGAAACTAATAACAATATAATAATAATTTGAAATAATTTGTAGTTAACGAAAATTTAAACGAAAATCATCAAAAAGTAATACAAATGAGGAGATAGATATAGTATCTACATAAGATAAAATCTAAATCGTTTTCCTACCCTCGAATCCGGTCCAGACCGGATATATCCGGTCTGATAGCACTACCCCCAGCAGATTGAGACTTCAATAATAAATCTTTTGACAATTACCTAACGAGCTTACTGTTCTAAATTCCTTTTGAAAAACCATCGAAAATGTCTATTCAATATTCGGTCTTAAGGAATTTCTTCAAATACGTTTTCACTGTTTTTCATGAGCTAGAGATAGAAAGTAAGAGACTATTCGTTGTCCACATTATACCAATTTTCAGACACTGTGTATCGGTTTGTCACGTAGCGAACAGAATATAATATTGTGTTTATTTAAAGAGGGTGAGGGTATTTCCTCAGTATGATTAAATTATAAATATATTTTCTATTGATTGCAAAAGTCCTTGTTATTTTTAAATAAGCAGAATAGAAGAAGAAGCAATCACCTTTGCTTTAAAAATAGAATAAAACTTAAAAACATATATTTTCTTGTTTTTATAAAATATTTATGCTTCTTTCGACAGGAAGAAATTAAGTCGACTAAGCAACAGTTCTCTTATCTCTACTCCTCGTCGAAGATTCCGGAGCGCAGCATCCGCAGCAAGATTCACCATCTTCAGAGCGAACAGAGGTGGCAAGATGCGAGCCAAGTCCTTCGCGAAAAAAGAGAAGAAGGCTATGCAAACGCTTGCTATAGTTTTAGGTAAGAAAAGTCTGATATATTCTACATGTAAGAAATTAGTATTAAAAAAGCAAAGTAGGCATAAGAGTGAGAAAAAAAAGAAAGAGTGTAATAATATTATATAAATATTATTAAAAATATTAACAAATAACAACAACAAATAAAATTTCGCAGGTGTTTTCCTATTTTGCTGGGCGCCATTTTTCACATGCTCAGTACTGGACGCCATTTGCACCAAATTCGGGTTCAATCATTCTCCCGGAGTCACCGTCTTCATACTAATCACGTGGCTCGGCTACATTAACTCATTTTTGAATCCCGTCATTTATACAATATTCAATCCTGAATTCAGAAAGGCTTTTAGAAAAATATTACATTGTTCGTAGCAAACGGAGTTTTATTTAGTGTATACTTAAATGGTGATGATAATTTTTCTGTTTGAGTTATTATGTTGAACTTAATAACTCAACAGTAGGTAAAAAATAGTAAGTAAGGTAAAAGGTTCAATGCTCAAACTTTTGTGAATATTTTTAAATTATTTATTTTGTTTTTGGAATTATTCTTTGATCGACATCTCTCTTATAAATAACATTCACAGTAAAAGTAAATGGATTTTATAATTTAAATGTGAAGTCTATGGTTTATTATTCTTTTTTAAAAAGAAAATCACAGGCTTAGCGCCAGTGGGGCGGCCACGTCTGACGCCATGGTTGTAAATTCGACAAGGAGAAATGATTAAAGTTAAAACAATTTTATTTACTGATCTGGTGGGTAAGGCGCGTCGTTAAATTCCGCTAATCAGTAATATCTAAAATGTCTAATTAGGTGTTGAATTGAGAACGGAGTGTCTTATCACTAGGCCACTGCTGCTGTAAAACGTGAAGTTGCTACAAATAAAGTTAATTAAATCGTTTGTTACCACCGCTTCCTGATAAGCTTCGTTTAATTTTCTTGGTAACAGGTAACGAGTAGTAGTTTATCTAACGTTAAAAGCTCAGCATAAATTAAAAACAGCAATAAATTACAATGT